>JBAKBP010001624.1:0-92466 GCA_037953745.1 Lithodes maja
CTGCTCTCACTCTTGGTCTGAGTCTCTCAACCAACGTCCATGCTTCGCTTCCGTAAGTCAGTGTCGGGATTACCACACTGTCATGCAAGGACTTCTTCACTTCCATACTGACCACCCTATTTCTTGTTACTGCTTTTAGCGTTCCTACAACCCTCTTCCCCTGTTGTACCCTCTCCCGCACCTCTTCATCCATAGTCCCATCTTTACTCAACACACTGCCCAGATACTTAAAAGAGTTGACGATCTCCATAGCCTGACCGTTCAGCTTCACCTCACACTCTGTGACTTCACCCCTTTCGAAGACCATAACCTTGCTCTTCCCCGTATTTACCTTCAAATTCCGTTTTTCGCACACTGTTCCAAACTCATTTACCAGACCCTGCAACTCCCATTCATTATCACTCATCAGAACTGTATCATCCGCAAACAGCAGTATAGGTAGCTTCCACTCAATTCCCTCCCTTTTCAGCGATACACCAACATCCACTGCTCTTGATAGTATTTCTTTCATAACTCCATCCATATATACAGTAAACAACCACGGGGACATCACACACCCCTGTTTCAAACCAACATTCAGGTCAAAGAACTCGCTCTGCTCACTCTCCACACGTACTGCCGCCTTTGCACCCTCATACATGCTCTTCACTGCTTTCAGCAACTTGCCCTCTACTCCGTATATTCTAAGTACTTTCCACAAACCTTCTCTATCCACTCTGTCATAGGCCTTCTCCAAGTCCATAAAGGCAACATACACCTTTTGTTTCTTCTCCAGATACTTCTCCACAACACAATTCAGGGTAAAAATCTGATCTACACATCCTCTTCCCTTCCTAAATCCTCCCTGCTCGTCGCCTATCCATTTCTCCGTTCTCACTCTCACTCTCTCAATCACTACCCTACTGTATACCTTCCCTACTACGCTTAGAAGACATATTCCTCGGTGGTTACCACACACTCCTCTTTCCCCTTTGCCCTTATATAGGGGGACTATTATGCCAGTCTTCCAGTCATCGGGTGCACTCCCCTTCTCCCATGCTAGTTTGCACATTTTCCATACCCATTCTATCACTATCTCACCACCATACCTCAACATTTCCCCACACACTCCATCTGTTCCTGGTGCTTTCCCCAACTTCACTCTTTTCATGGCTTCCCACACTTCTGACCTCCTGATCCCCACCTCCTCCTCCACTACTTCTCTTCTTCTCCCTCCCATACCATATCCAGCTATGTTTGCTGGCTCTTCATTCCTTTCATTTAGCAACTCACTGAAGTACTCCCTCCATCTTTCGACTCTCTCTTGCTTCTCGGCTAGCATTCTCCCATTCTTATCTTTCACACCCTTACTGTTTCCCTTGCTACCTTCCCTAACTTTCTTGACTTCTTTCCAGAACAGTTTCTTACTCTCCCTCCATTTTACACTCAGATTCCTTCCAAATTCCTCATCTACTCTTCTCTTACTTTCCTTCACTACTCTCTTCACCACCCTCTTACTCTCCACGTACCTCGCTCGTTTCTGTCTCTCGGAATCTTCATTCCCTCTACTACCCAACCACTCTCTATATGCTTTCTTCTTTTCTTCCACAGCTATTCTTACCTCTTCTGTCCACCATGCTGTACCTTTCACTGCCCTCCCTCTTCTCCTCACTCCACACACCTCCTCACATGCTGCACAGATCTCATCCTTAAACACCTTGCTCATCTCCTCCACTTCCTCCATAACTTCCAGGTAGAACCCACCTAGTCGTCTTTCCACTGCTCTCCTGTACTCCTCCCTGACTTCCTCCTCCTGCAACCTGCAACCAGTGACATGATGGAGTAAAAAAAAAAAAATCCCAAGTCAAGACAAAAGTAGCCAAACTCTCACGTAGCTTTATTCACAAAAATATTCGAAGATGTTTTTAAGTGCAATACTAGGTCACCAATAAACTCCAACAAGTTCCATATATCCTCAAAACAATGTCCACTGCCAACACTGCGAGAAATAAATTCAACCCCAAATGGCAATAAGATTTCTCCAAAAAACCTGCAAAATTCAGTTCACTATATACTGGACTAAGGTCGCCATTTGTTACGACCGGCAGAACGAAATAAACAAGGGCACTTAATATTGGACTAGAAGATAGGCTATATCTGCAACAACGGTACGCTAATTCCAAACCCTCGAACTATTAAGCCGGTGAACAAAACACTTACACCCTCCAGAGTTAATCTACTGGATAACGAGGTATCAATTAACTAGGGTTAAGTGTACTTCTACAAAGGCTTTCCGGTGACGGCAAAGCCTACTCACAACAGGAGTACTTACGTTAATAAAATGCTCTCAAGTAATAACAAAGCTTGAATAAACTATGACAAGATTTAATAAAGGAGTATATGCTTACGTTAACTTTAGTGTGAGTCTGAACTCAACACTAAACTCTTCAATGCTCTATGAAAACACTGGAAGTCTAGTCCTACAGCAAACAGATATGGAATCTTCTGAAAACGTCTGATGCTCTAAGATGCTCGTCGAATATAGAACAGAAATAATGCAGGGGCAGGACACCAAAGCGTGTATCTTAAATACAACAACAAGTAGGATACATATATATAAAACAAGGGAGTGCAACAACTCGGTGACAGCACTAATAATAGCCACTCAAGAACAGTACTTCCTTAGCCAAAGTAACAGCCAAACTGGGTTGTGCACTATGTATCAACCTAGGCTAAAATAATACGTGAATAATTCCTAAAGCATACGCAGTTTAAAATTAATAAACACAATGCTGTCTTTCTTACTAATAAAGTCTAGCAGCGGCATAAAAGGTACAAGGAGCCTAGGCAGAGCGCAAGCATGCTCGTAGCCTACTGTCTCCCCTGAACAGATTTCCCTTATGTTACGTTAAGTGACTAGGAGGCTCTCTTGGTAAGTCCAGATCTCAAGTATCTGGTCTTACCCTGGCGCTCCACAAAGGTCAACAAAATGAGGTAGCAAGCATACAAGCAAGAGTAGGCAAAAGCCCTTCGCTTGTATACTGCTACGCTCGCAAAGGAAAAATATGCACAAGGGTTACAGGCTACCTAGCTCCGTCGAAGTCGTATAGGCTCTGACTTGCCATATACTTAACTCAGACAACGACCAAAGATACCCTCCACTGTCTAGCATTAAATAGTAACAAAGAACAACCCCATAATTAGAAGCACCCAATAATATGACTCCATGTGACTATGACTCTAATAATCCCTAAAGCTAGTGCAAAACATATATGTGAGAACTGGCGCTGGTAATACGACTGGCCGACTATGGAAGTCGCATGCAGAACCAGAAGGGATGAGTAATTGAATAAAGATAAGAAGTATTGGAAGGAAGGAGTTCAGAGAGAGGAACAGCAGTAAAGAGGGTTAGATTGGGGACAGAATCCAAGGGACGTCTAGGACCAAGCACAACATACCAAGCTCTAAGGAGAGACGCGGGAAGGAAGCCCGCACCACCGAGCTAAGACAGCGGCCTTCAATCACAGACAACTACGTCATGAAGAGCAGGCGTCATATGACACGCCAGGCCCGCCATCCAATCACGAGCGGGTGGCCGCGCCCAAGCGAGGAATGCACACGTACATACACACGCACATACTACCAACTCGCTGCTTCCCTCTCTCTATCTCCTTGCAACTATCACACTACATATCTTATAACTCTATCAATGATATAAAATACTTCCAAGTGTCACAGACAAGAATAAAGACAAACACTGATCTGTCTGTGACAACATGAATACTAAGAAAGAAAGAACATCGTTTTACGATTATTATAGCCCATTTCACTGCCCTGGCGAGCGCTAGCGAGTACGAGTACATTCTGGCAAGCTGGCCAGCGTAACACCTATCATTCAACTTTCCTTTTCTATCGGATATGCCATCTCTACTAGAATTAAGTCCTGACCACCCCGACTGGATCGTAAGGTCTGTGTGGCCAGTGTATTTATGTAAATCCATGTAAATATCTCCATATATATATATATATATATATATATATACTCGGTACTGTATATTTATACAGTATATATATATATATATATATATATATATATATATATATATATACTGTATACTGTATATACTGTATATATATATATCATAATCCATCTCTGATCAAATTTCCGATTCCAATGCGAATGAGCGTCAAAATAATTCAAGAACAAATTTGCTAATACAAAAATTGCTGAAATTGCGCTCGTATGACACCATCTTAACTCTTTCGGTGGGGCGGATTTTACAGGTAAGAATACGCCCTAGCGTCTATTATTCTGTTATTTTTGCTCAATATACTTCACCCTAGCGCCATATCAGAAGCCCTGGGCAAATTGGAATGAGCTGCAATGAAATGTTTTGGTTACCCTTTGCCTATGACAGTCTCCATAACCTCCCTACCTCCTCACACTACTTAGGTTTCGTACTTTGGCGATCCCAACATTACACTAACGAGGGGAAACATAATTATAACTTTTCCATTTGTTTCCACTTGCGATAATTTAATGATATTACATACTGATATTTAATGATGTTTTGTGTTAACAAGACAGTATGAGTTGTTGAAATGAAGGTGAGATTAACCTCATATTCGTACCTGGTATATAGCTGTCACACATACTGTACATAGCAAAGTAGCCCAGTTTTCATTGATATTCAGCTTCTAAAACCCCTCTTCTTTGTACATTCACCCTTCTTCAACCAATGTACTAAGCACACTGATATACAGTAAGTATGGGGGGCAAAATTAGAACCTCCTGGAAGCATCCGGCAACAAGAAGAACGGGTTAGTGCAACCAACTCGGCCAGTACTACCAAAATGTATATGTACTGTACGTCGCCCGCAGTGTGTCCTATTGTTACAAATGCCGTACATGTATATCTGCCACAGTGACTAGATTGACTATCCATCTCACCCTGCCAGAGATCGGGCCTGCGACTTTTCCATTGTGATATACATATATATATATATATATATGTATATTGTTACGGCTGGATCGGCAATACATATTCGGGATTCTTGATCGTAGGACAGAAATGGCTTAAGTGACAACGACACGCTCGATTCCAGTCCCAAATACTGTATGCTCCAGACAACAAAAGCAACAACGCCCTACAGAGTTATCGTCTACGGTAACGAGGTACCTTAACTCGGCGAAAGTGTACAACAGGGGTAGGCTATGAGGCTAAACTCCCTCAGACATTTATAGGTTACGTTATTACTAAAGAAATGCAATACTCAAGAAACTACGTTAATATTAAGCCTCTAATAATGTAGAATAGAAGCAGGCTAAAGGTATGACAGTGAAATGCTAAATGACAAATGTACACGCCTACTTGAAAGCGCGTGCACTACATTAACTGTCCCCTACTAACATGCACTAGCATGTAGCATACAAGATGTTCATGATCCAGTAGATACCTAATAATACACATGGGAGGAACATAAATAGTAGTCACTTATTATAATAATGAATCTATACTTGGAATAACTAAAAGGTTGCAGGCAACAGTACTGCGCCGGTAGCCTACTACCGCATAGGCTACTTCGCTTCTCTCACTCTGTCTCCCCTCCGAGTCCGTATGCGCCCTACGCGCCCTACGCAACAGAACTCCGGACACAGCAGCAAAACGACAGTGCAGTTAATTGATTCATGAAAGTATAAATAGTGTTGTCTTGTGTGTGAGTAATGTGTATTGTAAAGTGTTACATACATATACTTAAAGAGAGCTGCAATGCATAGTAAAATAAAGATATATCCCACTCATCACCCCCATGTGTTCTAGCTAGCAGGCCAAGTCACAGGAACAACGAGTCCCAGCACCGAAAGCGAGAACCCAGGAAAAGACTGTAGAGAACACAAGGACAGATAAATTACGTTACTCTACTATACCGGCACTACGAGCGAGCTGTAGTCTCGGGTGCTACACTCGCTCCTGGCTCGGTATGCAAATCAAGGCTAAGTCCTCGTCCCTCCACAGACAACTCCTGGGCATGGTCGGGCTCTTACACATGGCACCAGTCTAGTCACAAAAGGGATGATGAGCGGGGCATATAACTCGTGAACATGTAGAACGTTCACCAACTATCCTCATCAAGAAGATCGCTGTTCACATAAACCCCTTAAATCTAATACATGTAAATATATGCTTGTCCTAAGAGTAATACGAGAGGTGAGTGCTGAAACTCCTTTAGGACCTCAAGGGAATAAATAGAGAGAAGAATGAAATGAGAGTAATGTCGTCAGAGAGAAAGAGTGCAACCGTGAGAAGTTGGGAGAGAGGGCAAGGGATGTTAGAATCTCAAAGGTTCTAGGCAACCTGGTCATGGAACACACAGCCAGCCTCCAGGCAATGTGCTGTACGACAACATGGGCCCAGCCCAAGCAGCGTAGGCAGGCAACAATGGACTACTAATCCTGTCGCGCCTAGCTATAAGCGCAAGGCTGCCAACCAGTCCATACGTCTGGCAACCCACCCGGCCGGCAGCGTGGCGCATTGCTACCCTCTTGCTCTGAAGCCTAACTCACTCTCTCTCTCTGAACTCCCATTGTCTTATCTATCAACTTCTCTATTGATACTACATATTAAATGGAAGGTCTCGACATGGCTTAAAACAAAACCCACCACTGGTTAGCACATGACGAGACCTTTGCAGAGATACAAAGAACATAGTTATAAGTTGTCACACTCAATATACATAGCGGCTGACGGTAGCCAGATCACGGGCGGTACAGTCAAGTACCAAGGAGTACAATCAGGTTGCGTTGCAAAGCACTGGGTGCGTCACAGCCCCCCCAAGATTTTAGATAATCGACCTTAGAAGCATTATCAAAATCTGACAGGCAACCAACCGACCTGCTACCCTTAGCTGCCACTAATTGCAAAAGGTGCACAACTGAAGTGTGAATTATACATAAAACACAATATCGCATGCATCATGCTACAACAATAAAGACTTACAAAACTAAAAAAAAAAAAAAAAAAAAGAGTTTTCTCGTTTATTTTATTGTTTTATAATCTTTTTGGACGGCGTTATGATAGCCTAATTTTACTCCTGCTCAACCCACACACCGTGCACGACTATCTTGGATCATCAACCCTTGATAGACAATCTGCTATCACGTTCTCACTCCCGGCAATATGCTGAATGTTGAGATTATACTCTTGGAGCATTAGGGACCACCTGGTCAACCGCATATTCCGATTGTGAAACTGATTTAGGAATTTCAAGGGATGATGGTCCGTATAAATCGTCACTACCGGGCCGTAGGCTGGAACATAAACTTCGAAATGTTTGAGCGACAAAACGATAGCCAGAAGCTCCTTCTCTATAGTCGAGTAATTCCTTTGTGCCGAATTAAACTTGCGAGAAAAGAAGCTCACTGGGTGTTCCAAGCCCTCGGAATCAGTCTGCAGTAACACTGCCCCGGCACCTACACCGCTGGCATCAGTCGCCAGCTGAAAACTCCTGGAGAAGTCTGGGGCCCTCAAAATCGGATGTGTACACAGCAGGTGCTTGACTAGGTCGAAAGCCCTCTGACACTCCGCAGCCCAACAGAACTTCACTGACTTCGACAGTAGATCAGTTAACGGTGCTAAGACAGTAGACTATCCCCGGATGAAGCGCCTATAATAGCCTATCATACCTAGGAACCGCATGACCTGGCGCTTAGTGGTGGGCCTGGGAAACATATTGATAGCCTGTATCTTGCTCAGGGGGGGGCACACCCGGCCTAACCCGACCACAAAGCCAAGATACTGCACAGTAGCCTTTACAAACTCACACTTCCTCAGGTTCACCACCAGCCCAGCATCGTGCAACTTCCCAAACAGGGTCTCTAAGTGCCTTAGGTGATTTTCAAAATCGTCATCATACACTATCACGTCATCAAGGTAGACCGTGCAGTTAGGGATTTCGTCACAAATATCGTTCATCAGGTTCTGAAACGTGGCAGGTGCGTTCTTAAGCCCATAAGGCATTACGTTGCATTGGTAGGTCTTGCCATCTACCACAAAACCACAAACTTGCTTAGCTCGGTCCGACAGGGGTACTTGCCAGTAGCCTTTTACAAGATCAATTTTAGTAAGGTACTTTGCATTCCCTATCTTGTCCACGCTGTCGTCAACTCGAGGCAAAGGGTAAGGGTTGGTAGTGGTCAAGCCATTTAGCCTACGAAAATCTATGCAGAACCGCACCTTGCCGTCAGGTTTTGGCTGCAACGTGACGGGTGATGTCCACTTCACATAACCTTCAGTGATCATCCCTCTCTCAACCATGTACTTTAACTCCTCCCGTAAAGCTGGCAACTTTACCGGGGGCACACGGTAGGCCACTGACTTGAAGGGCACATTATCACCGACGTCCCACGTCGTGCGTTACCTGAGTAGTGAGACCTGGGTGTTCGGCGAAAACAGAGGGGTATGACCTGAACAGGCCTAGGACAGCAGCACCCTGGTGCTCAGGCAGGTGACTTACAGCTTGCCTAGCCTCTTGTTCAGTATTCCCCGCCCACTGTTCCGCGGAAATGACACAGTCCCAGCTATCCTCCTCAGCAGCATGACTGTCCCCACCTCCTTCTCCACCCTGGCCGCTGCAGGCCAGCACAGGGACAGTGAGAGGCTCTGAGGGGCGTCTCACATACTCTTTCATGAGGTTAACATGACATAACTGATGTTTTTTTCCTACGGTCAGGTGTTGCAACGAGATAATCAAGGTCGGACAGTTTCTTAGCCACCACATACGGCCCAATGAACTTGGCAGAAAGGGGGTGTCCAGGCAAAGGTAAAAGCAACATTACCTCCTGACCCACCGAAAACTCCCGAAGCTTCACCTTGGCGTCATACTGGTGCTTCATGACCGCCTGTGCATTAACCAAGTTATTACCTGCCGCTGCCATGCAACCTATAAGTCTCTCCCGGCTCTCAAGGACATATTTAAGTACAGACCCCGGCTTCTCTTCGCCCTCCCAGATCTCTTTCACCATACTTAAAGGTCCTCTCACATTATGGCCAAAGACTAGTTGATTTGGACTGAACCCCAGGCTCTCTCCTGGGACTTCACGTGCAGCGAACAGAACATACGGCAGACCCAAATCCCAATCAGTGTCATGTTCTGCACAGTAACAGCGTAGCATACTCTTCAGGGTCGAGTGCCACCGCTCCAAGACTCCCTGACTCTCGGGATGGTAGGCTGACGACACTACAGAACATATACCGTGCAACTGAAGGGTTTGCTTGAACAATTTGGATGTAAAATTGCTCCCCTGGTCTGACTGCACCTCACGTGGAAATCCATAACGGGAACAGAACAATAATAAGTTTTTAACAACTGCCTTTGCCGAGCCGTTTCTCATGGGGCATGCGTCCGGGTATCTCGTAGCCACATCCATGATTGTCAACAGGACAATCTAGTACACTACTAGTAGGCGGGAAAGGGCCAACCAAATCTACTACAACTTTGTTGAACGGAGGCCCGGTGACAGGTATGGGAAACAAAGGTGCCTTCGGGATTGTCTGGTTAGGCTTCCCCGTTGTCTGGCAGGTCGCACACCCAGCCACCCATGCACAGACATCAGCCTTGACCCCAGGCCACCAGAAAAACCTGCCCAATGCCGCCAATGTTTTTGTTACCACCAAATGACCCGCCACCGGCACATCATGCGCCAGACACAATAAGGACTCTCTATACTTATTTGGAACAACCACCTGGTCTACTACCCTCGCACCGCCCTCCCACTTCGATTTGGGGTCTAGAAATCTGCGGTACAATATCCTGTTGAGCCTAAAGAAATCTCCCGGCTTCGCATCCCCATCTTCCTCCAACTCTATGGCACCATTGCTATAACGAGCTAGGCTAGCGTCTTGCAGCTGCTGCTCACTAATGTCCCTGGGCGTCAATGCATCAAGATGGTTTTGTAATAAGACATTACCCCGGCTAGTAGGCTCTACTGCCTTAGTGGCTCTCGCTACAGCTCTTGCCTCACGCGAAGTCTTACCCAACTCTGCCTTGTTACACACCATATCTGGGCCAGAGTCAACTCCCGTGTTTATTATAGGTCCAAGTACCGAATCACCGAGAAGTGCAGCAGAATCAATGTCCCTTTTCCTGCCCTTAGCAACCTTCTCCTGATCCTTCCTCCACTGTCCCCGAGGTTGAGTGCTAGGCTGTGCAGGAGCCGCAGAGCGAGATCGGGTTACCACACAGGCCATCTCATCCTGTTGGCACCTCCCAACCCATTCCCGATTCTCACCATCCACGTCGGCCGCCCTCTCGGCAACGACTAAGGGTGGAGTCCCGGAAGTGGGCACCGCAAAGTCGTTGCCGAGAAGAAGGTCGACGCCCTCAACTGGCAAACACTCAACGATCCCTACATCCAGCTCCCTGCACACCTCTCCCACTCTCAACTCCAACCTCACAAGTGGGTATGACCTCGTAGCATTTATACCCTGCACCACAACAACTCTGGCCGCATTTATCGGTTTCCCTGTGAAGTTCCTCAACAAAGTTTGCGAAGCCCCCGTATCCCTCAGCAAGTCAACCCTCCGTAGTTCACTCCCCCAGCTCACAAACCCGTGTCCCCGATGCCTACACAAAGTGTCCCGGACAGGTGTCGAGCCTTCCGTACGCTTCTTTACCGCGTGTGCCTCAGCTGCTGACAACCTACCCCGGGCAGTTGCTGCAGCCTTCAGAGACACACTGATACTGTGAACCAATGACACCGGCTTAGCGGGAGTGTTACTAGGGCACTCACGTGAATAATGGCTTAGCTTCTGACATTTGTAACATTTCACATCCCCAATGGGCTTCTTCCCTTGTGCGGGCGAAGAAGGGGCCTGACCTTTAGTAAACGGGAGAGGCTTGTGTTTGTAGGTGTTATTAGGTGCAATGGTTTTAGTGTGGTTATGTGTGTCATAGGATTTGTTATTATCGAAAACTCTGGTGGGTGGGGTATAGCGCCCCTTCTGCCCTGACTCAGCCCTCTGAGCGGCACCGCAACCACGAATCAATGATAATCTGAGGTCTGCCATCTTGGCAGCCTCTTCTACTGTCTTGGGACATTTTTCCTTAATGTTCAGCGTTAGATCGGTTCCAGTACATTTGTAAAACTGTTCCAGATAGAAAAGTTGCTTAATTTCCTCAGCCGACTCTGCGTGCTCGGACCGAAACCAGTTATTACATGCATCTGTTAAGTCCCGTGCGTGCTCCATCAAACTGACGTCGCTCTTCTTATTCACGCCACGGAACTTCAATCTATAAGTTTCGGGTTGCAGTTCGTAGGCCCGGAGCACAGCCTCCTTCACCAGTCCATACACGACACTCTCGTCCAGTGACAGTGCATCGTAGGCTTTCAACCCCTTACCCACTAGATGTGATGAAACTAATGCTGCCCATTTAACCTCCGGCCAGTCATACTCACGACACTTCTTTTCGAAACGAGCAAAAAACTCAGTCACTGCTGTCTCATCAACTGCGGGTACTAACTTAATTAAATGCGAAAGTGAGTCTGTAACCCGGTGCCCACCACCGAGATGACGCCCCGTGGTCTCTACTCTAGACTTCTCGACATCCATTTCAGCCTGGTACCTGGTTGCATCCTGATTGGCTTGGATTCTAGCAACCTCTATGCGTTCTATACTAGCCTGTTGTATCTGAGTCTCCTGCAGCTTAATCCGTTCTATACTAGCCTGTTGTATCTGAGTCTCCTGCAGCTTAATCCGTTCTATACTAGCCTGTTGACTCTCTCGCAACTTAAGCTTAGCTAGTTCTAGCTGAAATAACATCTCAGGAGACAGGCCTGGGGGGGGAGAGCACAAAATGGGGGATCCACACCGAGACGTGTTTACGGGTAAGCCAGCTTGCCATTGAGAACCCTCCTGCTGCATCGTGCTAAGACTCACTGGCTGAGGGCCCAGCTCAGGGGTAGAGTGGAATGGAGGCTTGGAGGGAACCCCCCAAGACCCCACTCCACCCATCGCCCCATCGCCATCACCCAACAAACATGCCACCAAATTCTTCTTGGGCCAACTGTCAGGACAGTCCCGCCCCAAAACCGTGGCTAAACAGCGAAGACCGTAACAATCAATAGCCTGCAGGCGCTGTTCGGTCAAGGGTGTCTGCAAAAATGCCCGGGCATCCCTCTCTCCACTTATAACACTCCCCTCCCTAAATATCTGCTGTACTTGCTGGTCACTAGGCTGTACCGTGTAATCCTCCCCCATAAATGATGAGTCATTAGACATAGTGCTGGTTATACAATTGCTGTTCATAAAAAAAAAAAGTGCTTATTACTAATTGCAGTCTCGACTCACAAAATGTTAAAGATGCTTGAATGACTCTACTCTAGACACCTAACGAAACAATCTGCAAGTCCACCAATACAATAATGACACAATAAAAATTCCTCCAATATGCAAGAAAATTCTAGCCAGCTCTACTAGGTAGCATAGAATAGTTCTCCAAAAAACATGTGATAGGATACTACTGAATCTTGTGCAAGGTCGCCATTTTGTTACGGCTGGATCGGCAATACATATTCGGGATTCTTGATCGTAGGACAGAAATGGCTTAAGTGACAACGACACGCTCGATTCCAGTCCCAAATACTATATGCTCCAGACAACAAAAGCACCAACGCCCTACAGAGTTATCGTCTACGGTAACGAGGTACCTTAACTCGGCGAAAGTGTACAACAGGGGTAGGCTATGAGGCTAAACTCCCTCAGACATTTATAGGTTATGTTATTACTAAAGAAATGCAATACTCAAGAAACTACGTTAATATTAAGCCTCTAATAATGTAGAATAGAAGCAGGCTAAAGGTATGACAGTGAAATGCTAAATGACAAATGTACACGCCTACTTGAAAGCGCGTGCACTACATTAACTGTCCCCTACTAACATGCACTAGCATGTAGCATACAAGATGTTCATGATTCAGTAGATACCTAATAATACACATGGGAGGAACATAAATAGTAGTCACTTATTATAATAATGAATCTATATTTGGAATAACTAAAAGGTTGCAGGCAACAGTACTGCGCCGGTAGCCTACTACCGCATAGGCTACTTCGCTTCTCTAACTCTGTCTCCCCTCCGAGTCCGTATGCGCCCTACGCAACAGAACTCCGGATACAGCAGCAAAACGACAGTGCAGTTAATTGATTCATGAAAGTATTAATAGTGTTGTCTTGTGTGTGAGTAATGTGTATTGTAAAGTGTTACATACATATACTTAAAGAGAGCTGCAATGCATAGTAAAATAAAGATATATCCCACTCATCATCCCCATGTGTTCTAGCTAGCAGGCCAAGTCACAGGAACAACGAGTCCCAGCACCGAAAGCGAGAACCCAGGAAAAGACTGTAGAGAACACAAGGACAGATAAATTACGTTACTCTACTATACCGGCACTACGAGCGAGCTGTAGTCTCGGGTGCTACACTCGCTCCTGGCTTGGTATGCAAATCAAGGCTAAGTCCTCGTCCCTCTACAGACAACTCCTGGGCATGGTCGGGCTCTTACACATGGCACCAGTCTAGTCACAAATGGGATGATGAGCGGGGCATATAACTCGTGAACATGTAGAACGTTCACCAACTATCCTCATCAAGAAGATCGCTGTTCACATTAACCCCTTAAATCTAATACATGTAAATATATGCTTGTCCTAAGAGTAATACGAGAGGTGAGTGCTGAAACTCTTTAGGACCTCAAGGGAAGGTTATGCATTTAAATAGAGAGAAGAATGAAATGAGAGTAATGTCGTCAGAGAGAAAGAGTGCAACCGTGAGAAGTTGGGAGAGAGGGCAAGGGATGTTAGAATCTCAAAGGTTCTAGGCAACCTGGTCATGGAACACGCAGCCAGCCTCCAGGCAATGTGCTGTACGACAACATGGGCCCAGCCCAAGCAGCGTAGGCAGGCAACAATGGACTACCAACCCTGTCGCGCCTAGCTATAAGCGCAAGGCTGCCAACCAGTCCATACGTCTGGCAACCCACCCGGCCGGCAGCGTGGCGCGTTGCTACCCTCTTGCTCTGAAGCCTAACTCACTCTCTCTCTCTGAACTCCCATTGTCTTATCTATCAACTTCTCTATTGATACTACATATTAAATGGAAGGTCTCGACATGGCTTTAAACAAAACCCACCATTGGTTAGCACATGACGAGACCTTTGCAGAGATACAAAGAACATAGTTATAAGTTGTCACACTCAATATACATTGCGGCTGACGGTAGCCAGATCACGGGCGGTACAGTCGAGTACCAAGGAGTACAATCAGGTTGCGTTGCAAAGCACTGGGTGCGTCACAATATATATATATATATATATATATATATATATATATATATATATATATATATATATATATATATAAAGAAAGAGAGAGAGAGATAATTACATGATGTTAACCTGAATACAATGTTTGATGTTTGTGGAGAAACAGGCAGCAACTAATTAATTGATGTGATAGAGCGTAATGTATTTGAATGGCTTCCTGGGCATCTATAATTAGATCAAATAATGAGAAGTCGTATTAGGTTGGTGTGTGTCCCACCCCAGTATTGAAGGGGAGGGTATCGTCTCAAATATACTTGGAAGATACGGTAATACAATACATTAGTATATAATTATTTACATCTCTCTGTCAGTAATGCAGCAGTAAGTCAGTCAGTCTCTGGCTCTCGTTCTACATAAAGTTTCATCTACATCTGTCTGTCACTCAGGCATGCAACAAAAGTCAGTCATTCTCTCTCCCTCTCTCTCTCTCTCAGATACACTTACGCAAGTACAGACACACAGCACAGACACACACACACACGCTCGCACAGAAAGTTTAATGAAGATTGATGAGGTAGGTGAAAGAGGCCAAGGAACTTAAGGAAATAGATAGAATAGCACAAGTACAAATTCGCACTCATACATTTTGTGTTGTTTTTATATATATATTTTTTTTTTGCGCACATACACACGCATTCAATCACGCCCATTGATACACACACACACACACACACATATATATATATATATATATATTGTTATGCCGGGATATAATATTTATATCTCGTTATCAAGTCTGCACTAAAATCCAGGTATGGACTTATAGACTGTAAATTTCCTCAACAGGAACACATCTAACACGTTCTTAATCACAGAAATAGGTATTCAATCAGGTGCTACAAAACTCAATGATAACACGGAGGTAATTGTACACATATAATTTATTCAATGGCAAAAAGGGTTGATGTATTTATTGTTTCTGATCATATACTCCTGAACTCTCAATATGTTGCATACTTATTTCTATGTTGAGATCACGGATGTATTAAGCACGATAAGGACTGAGAGTTACCTTCACAATTATAAAGAACAGGAAATAACACAGGAAATGCATAAATATTCAGTCTCGAATCAAGAACACAAATTATAACCTATTGTGGTAATATGGTAATAGGAAATATACACTTAATTATAAAGAGCATGTAACATATAGAGTCAACCATTGATTATAATATATATGTGAGTCGAGTGTCTAACATATTCTTATTCTTTAGAACACAGTTTTCCCCGGGTAGGAGAGAATTAGGTGAATTGAGATTTCAAACAAGTGCAGGAACGGTTGGTTCGAGAAACGTTCACGGGGGGGGGGGGGGGTTGAGGGCACGGCCTTCTATAATTATTATACAAGGCCTGTGCGATGGGCGGGTGACGTCAGCACTACGTTACACACTTAGGCCGACCTGACCAATACCAAGGCCACCTCTGGTTGAGGTGGCCTTGGTATTGGTCAGGTCGGCCTAAGTGTGTGACGTAGTGCTGACGTCACCCGCCCATCGCATAGGCCTTGTATATAGAAGGCCGTGGTGAGGGGCGCTCGTGGGCAGGTAGATCAGCCTGGGTAGGGGTGGCTAATAACCAGGTCAACAGCTCAGGTCATTCTAGTTACTGCAGTCTTGGGAATTTTATTTATTATTAATGCGACTATGAACTTAATACTTGGAAGAAGAAGTTGAAATTACGGGAAATGATATGCGTAATTAATTTTACAATTCAACTTATTATTAATTTACTTTGATAAAAATATGATCTGATCGTATGTCTCTTCAATCAATATATGCAATAATATAAAATCGGATCGAGGAATTCAGATGTAATATTTACTCTATGATTATGAATAAATCAAGGATCAATATCTCTTAAGCAAAAATGGACACACAGTACAGTTAACAGAACTAGCGTAGTTAAACAATACTGAAGAATGCATTCTATAAAATCAGCGTATACGAATAATTAAATACAATATTAATTATAGGTGAAATGACGTACACGACAAAGTTGTACTAAGTGAAATACCCGAAAAGGTATAATAAGATATCTGAAAGAGTTGTCAGAGTCTTGTAAAAAATTCACACAATAAGCGGTGTATTTCGGATTGATGAATAATTAGATAATCGATCTATGCAAGACTAGAATTCCTAGACGATAAGAATCAAAATTATCTACATCAATAATAATCAAGTGAACAGAAATACAGTTCATACAATAAGGGGAATAACGCTTAAACAAATGAGCGTGGATTTAGGATCTCGGGAAGAAAGTATATATGATAATTGATAACAATTCTTCACAACGAGGGGAGACTGAGATAAACAAAATGTGAAATTGAGCGTAGGTTCTAGGTCACAGGTTCTTATTTAAAGAAGGGAATAATTACACGTTATACACTTCGACTTCAACTTGTAACATAAATAATAGAATTAGACATATACAAGGAAAGTCTGTGAGTATTGAGCAAAGTGCGTTTTATGAACACAAGTATGTAACGTATGTGTAGTACGTTATAGGAGGTAATTATCAAAGTTGAACACTTAGATCTTAGGCACAGATCTATATAACAGTTACTACAGGGCGGGTGCTCAACCCCGAAAGGTGTTGAAATAGGGGAGCTATCCCCCCGCCAAAGGCGGCTTTCTAGGGCCTTTCCTAGCTGATGCTGAGAGGATTGGGTTCTAGTCATATGGTGATGGGCTGGTCTATCAGAGTGAGAACTGAGCGATCTCTGCCATACCCATAGCTTACTCCGACTGTTCCTTTTACTTATGTCTTTCCTAGATCTCAAGTGACGGCGTCTTTTCCGTGGATTGACCTCCCAATCTACCAAGATTGGAAGCCAAAGCGTCACATTTTTCCTTTGCCCCTCAACTTTCTCTTCATAATTGCTGAGGGGCACAGGGCCCTGGGTGGGGCTTTGGTTTTCCGGGCGTTTCCGCACCCTCTTCCGCTCCCCGCCATGGAGTGGCTTCGGTCACCCAGGCTTTATTGTGGTAGGCAGGGAGGGTTCTGTGGGGGTGCTCGGTTATGGCCTTGGCCTTGCTCGGGGCCTTGGGGCTGTTCGGCCAGGCAGCTAGGGGAGCAGCAACAACAACAACAACAACAGTTACTACAAACTCTGAGGGATTAACACATACGCAATGGACAAGGATCTTGGACACAGATCTCTAGATAATTAAGCACTGTCATATTCACATACTTTAACCTTACCTTCACATCAATAATCACAATGTAAGATACTCAGAAACACTTGGGGTAATTAAGGAGGGTAGAGGGCTGAGAGAAAGTCTGGCCGATGGTGAACGTAGGTCAAGAGGGCAGCACTTCAGGAAGAACGTAGGTCCACAGGGCAGCACTTTAGGATGAACTGCTTCTCACAATCAGGACTTCAGGATCCGGACTTCAGGAGGCACACAGCAGGTTCGGCGAGCTCTCAGGGCAGGGGGGGGGGGGGGGGAGGCAAGTCAATTGTTCCACTGCTGTTCGATGCCCCGTTCTTATTCAGAGTTAAGGACATTATCCCAGTGGTTGTTTGCATACTTTTCCTATATTTCGTTGAGACTATGTTTGACTTAATTCTTGCCTCTTGCTTATAGGACTTCAAGGTAAAAGGGATATTGTAATATGTTATGATCAAGTTGTGATTATTAATACTTAACTAATATATACAGGGGAATTATTATTAGGTACATACATATAACGGCTATTTTATTGAACACTTAGGTGTTCGTTACGTGGCCTAGTATACTGTACATGTGAAAATGATTATACTGATTACTTCATAATTGGAGCTCTTTGGCCAATTTGGTCATAATTCGCCTAGGCTGTCTTCTACTAGTATGATAGATGGTTCTCCAGGCCCATCATAATTTATTGGCCTCCTTGGTTCCATTTGTTCCGGTAGCATTCAGGCCTTTGGTGTTTCATTTGCATAAACATTTCTTCGTTATACTGCAAATCTGGGGTCTGATGATTGGCGGGTGTGTTTTGAAGCTGCGGCAGTGATAGGACATCAGGATTTCCCTTTAACTGGGGTGACTGTCTTAGATATCCTGTGTCCCATAGAATCTGGGAAGTTCCTGAGGTCATAGGGTGCTCGGGTAAACATGGCTTCCTTCGTTCCCTCCTTACTTTGATGTTTACAATCTTACATGAACTGGAGCCCGTTCTCGCCAACCCCGTCATTTCATATATATATATATATATATATATATATATATATATATATATATATTGTGACGCACCCAGTGCATTGCAACGCAACCTGATTGTACTCCTTGGTACTCGAATGTACCGCCTGTGATCTGGCTACCGTCAGCCGCTATGTATATTGAGTGTGACCACTTATAACTATGTTCTTTGTATCTCTGCAAAGGTCTCGTCATGTGCCAACCAGTGGTGGGTTTTGTTTTAAGCCATGTCGAGACCTTCCATTTAATATGTAGTATCAATAGAGAAGTTGATAGATAAGACAATGGGAGTTCAGAGAGAGAGAGTGAGTTAGGCTTCAGAGCAAGAGGGTAGCAACGCGCCGCGCTGCCGGCCGGGTGGTTGCCAGACGTATGGACTGGTTGGCAGCCTTGCGCTTATAGCTAGGCGCGACAGGGTTGGTAGTCCATTGTTGCCTGCCTACGCTGCTTGGGCTGGGCCCATGTTGTCGTACAGCACACTGCCTGGAGGCTGGCTGCGTGTTCCATGACCAGGTTGCCTAGAACCTTTGAGATTCTAACATCCCTTGCCCTCTCTCCCAACTTCTCACGGTTGCACTCTTTCTCTCTGACGACATTACTCTCATTTCATTCTTCTCTCTATTTAAATGCATAACCTTCCCTTGAGGTCCTAAAGGAGTTTCAGCACTCACCTCTCGTATTACTCTTAGGACAAGCATATATTTACATGTATTAGATTTAAGGGGTTAATGTGAACAGCGATCTTCTTGATGAGGATAGTTGGTGAACGTTCTACATGTTCACAAGTTATATGCCCCGCTCATCATCCCATTTGTGACTAGACTGGTGCCATGTGTAAGAGCCCGACCATGCCCAGGAGTTGTCTGTAGAGGGACGAGGACTTAGCCTTGATTTGCATACCGAGCCAGGAGCGAGTGTAGCACCCGAGACTACAGCTCGCTCGTAGTGCCGGTATAGTAGAGTAACGTAATTTATCTGTCCTTGTGTTCTCTACAGTCTTTTCCTGGGTTCTCGCTTTCGGTGCTGGGACTCGTTGTTCCTGTGACTTGGCCTGCTAGCTAGAACACATGGGGATGATGAGTGGGATATATCTTTATTTTACTATGCATTGCAGCTCTCTTTAAGTGTATGTATGTAACACTTTACAATACACATTACTCACACACAAGACAACACTATTAATACTTTCATGTATCAATTAACTGCACTGTCGTTTTGATGCTGTGTCCGGAGTTCTGTTGCGTAGGGCGCATACGGACTCGGATGGGAGACAGAGTGAGAGAAGCGAAGTAGCCTATGCGGTAGTAGGCTACCGGCGCAGTACTGTTGCCTGCAACCTTTTAGTTATTCCAAGTATAGATTCATTATTATAATAAGTGACTACTATTTATGTTCCTCCCATGTGTATTATTAGGTATCTACTGGATCATGAACATCTTGTATGCTACATGCTAGTGCATGTTAGTAGGGGACAGTTAATGTAGTGCACGCTCTTTCAAGTAGGCGTGTACATTTGTCATTTAGCATTTCACTGTCATACCTTTAGCCTGCTTCTATTCTACATTATTAGAGGCTTAATATTAACGTAGTTTCTTGAGTATTGCATTTCTTTAGTAATAACGTAACCTATAAATGTCTGAGGGAGTTTAGCCTCATAGCCTACCCCTGTTGTACTCTTTCGCCGAGTTAAGGTACCTCGTTACCGTAGACGATAACTCTGTAGGGCGTTGGTGCTTTTGTTGTCTGAAGCATATAGTATTTGGGACTGGAATCGAGCGTGTCGTTGTCACTTAAGCCATTTCTGTCCTACGATCAAGAATCCCGGATATGTATTGCCGATCCAGCCGTAACAAAATGGCGACCTTGCCAGGATTCAGTAGTATCCTATCACATGTTTTTTTGGAGAACTATTCTATGCTACCTAGTAGATCTGGCTAGAAGTTTCTTGCATATTGGAGGAATTTTTAATGTGTCATTATTGTATTGGTGGACTTGCAGATTGTTTCGTTAGGTGTCTAGAGTAGAGTCATTCAAGCATCTTTAACATTTTGTGAGTCGAGACTGCAATTAGTAATAAGCATTTTTTTTTTTTATGAACAGCAATTGTATAACCAGCACTATGTCTAATGACTCATCATTTACGGGGGAGGATAACACGGTACAGCCTAGTGACCAGCAAGTACAGCAGATATTTAGGGAGGGGAGTGTTATAAGTGGAGAGAGGGATGCCCGGGCATTTTTGCAGACACCTTTGACCGAACAGCGCCTGCAGGCTATTGATTGTTACGGTCTTCGCTGTTTAGCCACGGTTTTGGGGCGGGACTGTCCTGACAGTTGGCCCAAGAAGAATTTGGTGGCATGTTTGTTGGGTGATGGCGATGGGGTGGTGGGTGGAGTGGGGTCTTGGGGGGTTCCCTCCAAGCCTCCATTCCACTCTACCCCTGAGCTGGGCCCTCAGCCAGCGAGTCTTAGCACGATGCAGCAGGAGGGTTCTCAATGGCAAGCTGGCTTACCCGTAAACACGTCTCGGTGTGGATCCCCCATTTTGTGCTCTCCCCCCCCAGGCCTGTCTCCTGAGATGTTATTTCAGCTAGAACTAGCTAAGCTTAAGTTGCGAGAGAGTCAACAGGCTAGTATAGAACAGATTAAGCTGCAGGAGACTCAGATACAACAGGCTAGTATAGAACAGATTAAGCTGCAGGAGACTCAGATACAACAGGCTAGTATAGAACGGATTAAGCTGCAGGAGACTCAGATACAACAGGCTAGTATAGAACGCAGAGAGGTTGCTAGAATCCAAGCCAATCAGGATGCAACCAGGTACCAGGCTGAAATGGATGTCGAGAAGTCTAGAGTAGAGACCACGGGGCGTCATCTCGGTGGTGGGCACCGGGTTACAGACTCACTTTCGCATTTAATTAAGTTAGTACCCGCATTTGATGAGACAGCAGTGACTGAGTTTTTTGCTCGTTTCGAAAAGAAGTGTCGTGAGTATGACTGGCCGGAGGTTAAATGGGCAGCATTAGTTTCATCACGTCTAGTGGGTAAGGGGTTGAAAGCCTACGATGCACTGTCACTGGACGAGAGTGTCGTGTATGGGCTGGTGAAGGAGGCTGTGCTCCGGGCCTACGAACTGCAACCCGAAACTTATAGATTGAAGTTCCGTGGCATGAATAAGAAAAGCGACGTCAGTTTTATGGAGCACGCACGGGACTTAACAGATGCATGTAATAACTGGTTTCGGTCCGAGCACGCAGAGTCGGCTGAGGAAATTAAGCAACTTTTCTATCTGGAACAGTTTTACAAATGTACTGGAACCGATCTAACGCTGAACATTAAGGAAAAATGTCCCAAGACCGTAGAGGAGGCTGCCAAGATGGCAGACCTCAGATTATCATTGATTCGTGGTTGCGGTGCCGCTCAGAGGGCTGAGTCAGGGCAGAAGGGGCGCTATACCCCACCCACCAGAGTTTTCGATAATAACAAATCCTATGACACACATAACCACACTAAAACCATTGCACCTAATAACACCTACAAACACAAGCCTCTCCCGTTTACTAAAGGTCAGGCCCCTTCTTCGCCCGCACAAGGGAAGAAGCCCATTGGGGATGTGAAATGTTTCAAATGTCAGAAGCTAGGCCATTATTCACGTGAGTGCCCTAGTAACCCTCCCGCTAAGCCGGTGTCATTGGTTCACAGTATCGGTGTGTCTCTGAAGGCTGCAGCAACTGCCCGGGGTAGGTTGTCAGCAGCTGAGGCACACGCGGTAAAGAAGCGTACGGAAGGCTCGACACCTGTCCGGGACACTTTGTGTAGCCATCGGGGACACAGGTTTGTGAGCTGGGGGAGTGAACTACGGAGGGTTGACTTGCTGAGGGATACGGGGGCTTCGCAAACTTTGTTGAGGAACTTCACAGGGAAACCGATAAATGCGGCCAGAGTTGTTGTGGTGCAGGGTATAATTGCTACGAGGTCATACCGACTTGTGAGGTTGGAGTTGAGAGTGGGAGAGGTGTGCAGGGAGCTGGATGTAGGGATCGTTGAGTGTTTGCCAGTTGAGGGCGTCGACCTTCTTCTCGGCAACGACTTTGCGGTGCCCACTTCCGGGACTCCACCCTTAGTCGTTGCCGAGAGGGCGGCCGACGTGGATGGTGAGAATCGGGAATGGGTTGGGAGGTGCCAACAGGATGAGATGGCCTGTGTGGTAACCCGATCTCGCTCTGCGGCTCCTGCACAGCCTAGCACTCAACCTCGGGGACAGTGGAGGAAGGATCAGGAGAAGGTTTCTAAGGGCAGGAAAAGGGACATTGATTCTGCTGCACTTCTCGGTGATTCGGTACTTGGACCTATAATAAACACGGGAGTTGACTCTGGCCCAGATATGGTGTGTAACAAGGCAGAGTTGGGTAAGACTTCGCGTGAGGCAAGAGCTGTAGCGAGAGCCACTAAGGCAGTAGAGCCTACTAGCCGGGGTAATGTCTTATTACAAAACCATCTTGAATGCATTGACGCCCGGGGACATTAGTGAGCAGCAGCTGCAAGACGCTAGCCTAGCTCGTTATAGCAATGGTGCCATAGAGTTGGAGGAAGATGGGGATGCGAAGCCGGGAGATTTCTTTAGGCTCAACAGGATATTGTACCGCAGATTTCTAGACCCCAAATCGAAGTGGGAGGGCGGTGCGAGGGTAGTAGACCAGGTGGTTGTTCCAAATAAGTATAGAGAGTCCTTATTGTGTCTGGCGCATGATGTGCCGGTGGCGGGTCATTTGGGGGTAACAAAAACATTGGCGGCGATGGGCAGCTTTTTCTAGTGGCCTGGGGTCAAGGCTGATGTCTGTGCATGGGTGGCTGGGTGTGCGACCTGCCAGACAACGGGGAAGCCTAACCAGACAATCCCGAAGGCACCTTTGTTTCCCATACCTGTCACCGGGCCTCCGTTCAGCAAAGTTTTAGTAGATTTGGTTGGCCCTTTCCCGCCTACTAGTAGTGGCAATAAATTCCTGTTGACAATCATGGATGTGGCTACGAGATACCCGGACGCATACCCCATGAGAAACGGCTCGGCAAAGGCAGTTGTTAAAAACTTATTATTGTTCTGTTCCCGTTATAGATTTCCACGTGAGGTGCAGTCAGACCAGGGGAGCAATTTTACATCCAAATTGTTCAAGCAAACCCTTCAGTTGCACGGTATATGTTCTGTAGTGTCGTCGGCCTACCATCCCGAGAGTCAGAGAGTCTTGGAGCGGTGGCACTCGACCCTGAAGAGTATGCTACGCTGTTACTGTGCAGAACATGACACTGATTGGGATTTGGGTCTGCCGTATGTTCTGTTCGCTGCACGTGAAGTCCCAGGAGAGAGCCTGGGGTTCAGTCCAAATCAACTAGTCTTTGGCCATAATGTGAGATGACCTTTAAGTATGGTGAAAGAGATCTGGGAGGGCGAAGAGAAGCCGGGGTCTGTACTTAAATATGTCCTTGAGAGCCGGGAGAGACTTATAGGTTGCATGGCAGCGGCAGGTAATAACTTGGTTAATGCACAGGCGGTCATGAAGCACCAGTATGACGCCAAGGTGAAGCTTCGGGAGTTTTCGGTGGGTCAGGAGGTAATGTTGCTTTTACCTTTGCCTGGACACCCCCTTTCTGCCAAGTTCATTGGGCCGTATGTGGTGGCTAAGAAACTGTCCGACCTTGATTATCTCGTTGCAACACCTGACCGTAGGAAAAAACATCAGTTATGTCATGTTAACCTCATGAAAGAGTATGTGAGACGCCCCTCAGAGCCTCTCACTGTCCCTGTGCTGGCCTGCAGCGGCCAGGGTGGAGAAGGAGGTGGGGACAGTCATGCTGCTGAGGAGGATAGCTGGGACTGTGTCATTTCCGCGGAACAGTGGGCGGGGAATACTGAACAAGAGGCTAGGCAAGCTGTAAGTCACCTGCCTGAGCACCAGGGTGCTGCTGTCCTAGGCCTGTTCAGGTCATACCCCTCTGTTTTCGCCGAACACCCAGGTCTCACTACTCAGGTAACGCACGACGTGGACGTCGGTGATAATGTGCCCTTCAAGTCAGTGCCCTACCGTGTGCCCCCGGTAAAGTTGCCAGCTTTACGGGAGGAGTTAAAGTACATGGTTGAGAGAGGGATGATCACTGAAGGTTATGTGAAGTGGACATCACCCGTCACGTTGCAGCCAAAACCTGACGGCAAGGTGCGGTTCTGCATAGATTTTCGTAGGCTAAATGGCTTGACCACTACCAACCCTTACCCTTTGCCTCGAGTTGACGACAGCGTGGACAAGATAGGGAATGCAAAGTACCTTACTAAAATTGATCTTGTAAAAGGCTACTGGCAAGTACCCCTGTCGGACCGAGCTAAGCAAGTTTGTGGTTTTGTGGTAGATGGCAAGACCTACCAATGTAACGTAATGCCTTATGGGCTTAAGAACGCACCTGCCACGTTTCAGAACCTGATGAACGATATTTGTGACGAAATCCCTAACTGCACGGTCTACCTTGATGACGTGATAGTGTATGATGACGATTTTGAAAATCACCTAAGGCACTTAGAGACCCTGTTTGGGAAGTTGCACGATGCTGGGCTGGTGGTGAACCTGAGGAAGTGCGAGTTTGTAAAGGCTACTGTGCAGTATCTTGGCTTTGTGGTCGGGTTAGGCCGGGTGTGCCCCCCCCTGAGCAAGATACAGGCTATCAATATGTTTCCCAGGCCCACCACTAAGCGCCAGGTCATGCGGTTCCTAGGTATGATAGGCTATTATAGGCGCTTCATCCGGGGATACTCTACTGTCTTAGCACCGTTAACTGATCTACTGTCGAAGTCAGTGAAGTTCTGTTGGGCTGTGGAGTGTCAGAGGGCTTTCGACCTAGTCAAGCACCTGCTGTGTACACATCCGATTTTGAGGGCCCCAGACTTCTCCAGGAGTTTTCAGCTGGCGACTGATGCCAGCGGTGTGGGTGCCGGGGCAGTGTTACTGCAGACTGATTCCGAGGGCTTGGAACACCCAGTGAGCTTCTTTTCTCGCAAGTTTAATTCGGCACAAAGGAATTACTCGACTATAGAGAAGGAGCTTCTGGCTATCGTTTTGTCGCTCAAACATTTCGAAGTTTATGTTCCAGCCTACGGCCCGGTAGTGACGATTTATACGGACCATCATCCCTTGAAATTCCTAAATCAGTTTCACAATCGGAATATGCGGTTGACCAGGTGGTCCCTAATGCTCCAAGAGTATAATCTCAACATTCAGCATATTGCCGGGAGTGAGAACGTGATAGCAGATTGTCTATCAAGGGTTGATGATCCAAGATAGTCGTGCACGGTGTGTGGGTTGAGCAGGAGTAAAATTAGGCTATCATAACGCCGTCCAAAAAGATTATAAAACAATAAAATAAACGAGAAAACTCTTTTTTTTTTTTTTAGTTTTGTAAGTCTTTATTGTTGTAGCATGATGCATGCGATATTGTGTTTTATGTATAATTCACACTTCAGTTGTGGTGCACCTTTTGCAATTAGTGGCAGTTAAGGGTAGCAGGTCGGTTGGTTGCCTGTCAGATTTTGATAATGCTTCTAAGGTCAATTATCTAAAATCTTGGGGGGGCTGTGACGCATTCAGTGCGTTGCAACGCAACCTGATTGTACTCCTTGGTACTCGAATGTACCGCCCGTGATCTGGCTACCGTCAGCCGCTATGTATATTGAGCTATGTATATTGAGTGTGACCACTTATAACTATGTTCTTTGTATCTCTGCAAAGGTCTCGTCATGTGCCAACCAGTGGTGGGTTTTGTTTTAAGCCATGTCGAGACCTTCCATTTAATATGTAGTATCAATAGAGAAGTTGATAGATAAGACAATGGGAGTTCAGAGAGAGAGAGTGAGTTAGGCTTCAGAGCAAGAGGGTAGCAACGCGCCGCGCTGCCGGCCGGGTGGTTGCCAGACGTATGGACTGGTTGGCAGCCTTGCGCTTATAGCTAGGCGCGACAGGGTTGGTAGTCCATTGTTGCCTGCCTACGCTGCTTGGGCTGGGCCCATGTTGTCGTACAGCACAATGCCTGGAGGCTGGCTGCGTGTTCCATGACCAGGTTGCCTAGAACCTTTGAGATTCTAACATCCCTTGCCCTCTCTCCCAACTTCTCACGGTTGCACTCTTTCTCTCTGACGACATTACTCTCATTTCATTCTTCTCTCTATTTAAATGCATAACCTTCCCTTGAGGTCCTAAAGGAATTTCAGCACTCACCTCTCCTATTACTCTTAGGACAAGCATATATTTACATGTATTAGATTTAAGGGGTTAATGTGAACAGCGATCTTCTTGATGAGGATAGTTGGTGAACGTTCTACATGTTCACGAGTTATATGCCCCGCTCCTCATCCCATTTGTGACTAGACTGGTGCCATGTGTAAGAGCCCGACCATGCCCAGGAGTTGTCTGTAGAGGGACGAGGACTTAGCCTTGATTTGCATACCGAGCCAGGAGCGAGTGTAGCACCCGAGACTACAGCTCGCTCGTAGTGCCGGTATAGTAGAGTAACGTAATTTATCTGTCCTTGTGTTCTCTACAGTCTTTTCCTGGGTTCTCGCTTTCGGTGCTGGGACTCGTTGTTCCTGTGACTTGGCCTGCTAGCTAGAACACATGGGGATGATGAGTGGGATATATCTTTACTTTACTATGCATTGCAGCTCTCTTTAAGTATATGTATGTAACACTTTACAATACACATTACTCACACACAAGACAACACTATTAATACTTTCATGTATCAATTAACTGCACTGTCGTTTTGCTGCTGTGTCCGGAGTTCTGTTGCGTAGGGCGCATACGGACTCGGAGGGGAGACAGAGTGAGAGAAGCGAAGTAGCCTATGCGGTAGTAGGCTACCGGCGCAGTACTGTTGCCTGCAACCTTTTAGTTATTCCAAGTATAGATTCATTATTATAATAAGTGACTACTATTTATGTTCCTCCCATGTGTATTATTAGGTATCTACTGGATCATGAACATCTTGTATGCTACATGCTAGTGCATGTTAGTAGGGGACAGTTAATGTAGTGCACGCGCTTTCAAGTAGGCGTGTACATTTGTCATTTAGCATTTCACTGTCATACCTTTAGCCTGCTTCTATTCTACATTATTAGAGGCTTAATATTAACGTAGTTTCTTGAGTATTGCATTTTTTTAGTAATAACGTAACCTATAAATGTCTGAGGGAGTTTAGCCTCATAGCCTACCCCTGTTGTACTCTTTCGCCGAGTTAAGGTACCTCGTTACCGTAGACGATAACTCTGTAGGGCGTTGGTGCTCTTGTTGTCTGGAGCATATAGTATTTGGGACTGGAATCGAGAGTGTCGTTGTCACTTAAGCCATTTCTGTCCTACGATCAAGAATCCCGAATATGTATTGCCGATCCAGCCGTAACAATATATATATATATATATATATACTGTATACATATTCTAAATTCTAAAATATCTAAGCAAAAAAAAACGAACGAACAGCCTCGGATGCGGACGGAACCAACGTTGACGAACCACGACCGACTAAGGACATGCCTTCGGATATTCTGAGAATGGCTACATGGAATGTTAGTGGCATGAATGATGGCACAAAAGAGAGAGAGGTTCTGGAAGTGTTAGTGAATGCCAGGCTGGATGTATGTGGAATGACAGAGACCAAATGGAAAGGTTCAGATGTGAGAGAGTGGGAGTGTGGAATGGGTGTGTGTGCTGGAGTGAGTGAAGGAACAGCGAGAGAAGGTGCATGTTTGTTTGTAAGTAGCAAATGGAAGGAATGTGTAAGAGAGTATGGGTCTGTGGGTTCAAGGATTGTGTGGGTGAGAATGAAAGTAGGAATACAAACGTGGGTGATTGTATGCGTGTATGCCCCGACAGAGGATATACTTGAAAGAAAGAAAGAGGAGTTCTGGATGAATGTGGAGGCGTGCCTGGAGAAGTTTGACAAGAACGAAAGAATATTTCTGATTGGGGATATGAATGGTAAGGTGGGTGATAGGAAAGTTGAGGGAGTGGTGGGAGGGTGGGGGGTACCATCAGAGGTGAATGGGAATGGTAGTGCACTTGTGGACGTATGTGTGGGGAGGAGGCTGTGGATAGCCAACACCTTCTTCCGACACAGGATGATCCACAGGTACACGTGGAAACGGATGTTGACGATGAAGGATAAGACAGTGGTGGAACGAAAGTCATTGATTGATTATGTATGTGTGGATGAACGAATTAAGAAATCTGTGATGGATGCTAGGGTGTATAGGGGTATTGGAGGGGGTCTGTCTGATCATTATGTAGTGGTAGCTAAGGTTGGGTTACAAAAGAAGTGGGTGAGGAGAGCGGGAGGAAGGCGAGAGGAGGGTGGAATGGTGAGGAGGGTGGAGAGGTTGCAGGAGGAGGAAGTCAGGGAGGAGTACAGGAGAGCAGTGGAAAGACAACTAGGTGGGTTCGACCTGGAAGTTATGGAGGAAGTGGAGGAGATGAGCAAGGTGTTTAAGGATGAGATATGTGCAGCATGTGAGGAGGTGTGTGGAGTGAGGAGAAGAGGGAGGGGAGTGAAAGGTACAGCATGGTGGACAGAAGAGGTAAGAATAGCTGTGGAAGAAAAGAAGAAAGCATATAGAGAGTGCTTGGGTAGTAGAGGGAATGAAGATTCCGAGAGACAGAAACGAGCGAGGTACGTGGAGAGTAAGAGGGTGGTGAAGAGAGTAGTGAAGGAAAGTAAGAGAAGAGTAGATGAGGAATTTGGAAGGAATCTGAGTGTAAAATGGAGGGAGAGTAAGAAACTGTTCTGGAAAGAAGTCAAGAAAGTTAGGGAAGGTAGCAAGGGAAACAGTAAGGGTGTGAAAGATAAGAATGGGAGAATGCTAGCCGAGAAGCAAGAGAGAGTCGAAAGATGGAGGGAGTACTTCAGTGAGTTGCTAAATGAAAGGAATGAAGAGCCAGCAAACATAGCTGGATATGGTATGGGAGGGAGAAAAAGAGAAGTAGTGGAGGAGGAGGTGGGGATCAGGAGGTCCGAAGTGTGGGAAGCCATGAAAAGAGTGAAGTTGGGGAAAGCACCAGGAACAGATGGAGTGTGTGGGGAAATGTTGAGGTATGGTGGTGAGATAGTGATAGAATGGGTATGGAAAATGTGCAAACTAGCATGGGAGAAGGGGAGTGCACCCGATGACTGGAAGACTGGCATAATAGTCCCCCTATATAAGGGCAAAGGGGAAAGAGGAGTGTGTGGTAACCACCGAGGAATATGTCTTCTAAGCGTAGTAGGGAAGGTATACAGTAGGGTAGTGATTGAGAGAGTGAGAGTGAGAACGGAGAAATGGATAGGCGACGAGCAGGGAGGCTTTAGGAAGGGAAGAGGATGTGTAGATCAGATTTTTACCCTGAATTGTGTTGTGGAGAAGTATCTGGAGAAGAAACAAAAGGTGTATGTTGCCTTTATGGACTTGGAGAAGGCCTATGACAGAGTGGATAGAGAAGGTTTGTGGAAAGTACTTAGAATATACGGAGTAGAGGGCAAGTTGCTGAAAGCAGTGAAGAGCATGTATGAGGGTGCAAAGGCGGCAGTACGTGTGGAGAGTGAGCAGAGCGAGTTCTTTGACCTGAATGTTGGTTTGAAACAGGGGTGTGTGATGTCCCTGTGGTTGTTTACTGTATATATGGATGGAGTTATGAAAGAAATACTATCAAGAGCAGTGGATGTTGGTGTATCGCTGAAAAGGGAGGGAATTGAGTGGAAGCTACCTATACTGCTGTTTGCAGATGATACAGTTCTGATGAGTGATAATGAATGGGAGTTGCAGGGTCTGGTAAATGAGTTTGGAACAGTGTGCGAAAAACGGAATTTGAAGGTAAATACGGGGAAGAGCAAGGTTATGGTCTTCGAAAGGGGTGAAGTCACAGAGTGTGAGGTGAAGCTGAACGGTCAGGCTATGGAGATCGTCAACTCTTTTAAGTATCTGGGCAGTGTGTTGAGTAAAGATGGGACTATGGATGAAGAGGTGCGGGAAAGGGTACAACAGGGGAAGAGGGTTGTAGGGACGCTAAAAGCAGTAACAAGAAATAGGGTGGTCAGTATGGAAGTGAAGAAGTCCTTGCATGACAGTGTGGTAATCCCGACACTGACTTACGGAAGCGAAGCATGGACGTTGGTTGAGAGACTCAGACCAAGAGTGAGAGCAGTGGAAATGAATTACTTAAGGAGTGCGTGCGGAATTACATGGAGGGATAGACAGACTAATGAGGAAGTAAGAAGGAGGTGTGGTGTGGAAGTAGATGTGCTGGAAAGTGTGAAAAGGAACAACTTGAGATGGTTCGGCCATATGGAACGTATGGAAAGCGAGAGAATGACTAAGAGGGTGTACGAGAGCGAGGTGGAGGGACAGAGGGGGAGAGGTAGACCGAATATGAGGTGGAAGGATGGAGTGAGGAACTACATGAATGAAGGCGGTGCTGGTTGGGGGGAGGGGCGTCGACTGACTGGGGACAGAGGTGCATGGGGGCGGTTCGTTCGTGGCCACCCCTTCGGGGATCACGGCGTCAGGCAATAGATAGATAGATAGATATTCATCCCTCTCCACCCTCCTCTCTTCTACTTATGCCTAATGTCCTAATCTCTTCTAATGATGTACTTTCTACCCTCTCTGGGCATAAAACTAAGAAGGCGTACTGACTAGATGGTGTTCCTCCCGTTGTACTCAAAAATTGTGCTTGCGTGCCGACTCCCTGCCTAGAAAAACTCTTTCGTGCCTGTCTCTCCTCTAACGTCTTCCCTACTTGCTGGAAGTTTGCTCTCATTCAACCGGTCTCAAAGAAGGGTGACCGATCTCAGCCCTCTAACTATTGGTCTAATTTTTTGAATATCCAAATTTTGGTTTAAATTCTTCTTACTTTAAAATATCTTAATCATCTCTCTTCTGGCTGGAATCCAGCCAAATTTGTTCTTCGACTCCCAAAAACTCTTTAATCAATAACAAATGTGTTTACTATTATGTTTTATGGCCCTGTCCAAAAGTAGCTGATTGTAAACTTCTTATATAAATAGAAATATTGGGAAACCCTACACTAATATAAACTCAGTCATTATAAAGGAAAAAGATCATCGAAATAATGCTAACTAAACTACATAGCATTTCTACTTTATTATTAATTTAATCATCCGTCAGATTTAGGTTTGCATTCATTATAATTATTTACACAATTATAAGCTACCTTATATTCCCATTAGCGTTGGTCACAACAGTTAAGTATAGTATTGAGCAGCCACCACAAGACCAACTTCTGAATAGCAGCCATCCAGGACTGCAGGAAGAATAGGAGAAGACAACAGTAGGGGAGGATAAGAGAAAACAAGACCCCACTAGCTTCGCAGGCTTTAATTCCTGCCGGGATAAGCCAGTCTACCCCTTTTCCCGGATCTGCCCATGCTCTAAATTCCGGGGAAATAGGTCAGTCTGCCCGAGAAAGGAGTTCGAGCCCTGGCCACTCACAGGGGCCCCAGCTCCTCCAATGGCAGAGGCCGAAACCTCTGCCCGAGGCATATCATCGGTTCCTGCCTGACTTGCAGTACAGTGAAGAAATATTTATGCAAGTTGAGCACCAAGAACCTTCCCTATATCAGTACAAGTAGGAATCTCAGCACCCCCCCCCCCCTTATAGCACCTCCCGGGAAGATTGGAAATAATGTAGAAGAAGTGACAAGTAAGAAACCTATAGCCTGCAGAGTAAGAATAACCAGATACCATGATAGACCGGAAATCATCCATCACGTCACCATAATGCCCTCTAAAAATAGGGGACCAATATCAAGAGATTAAGATTCTCCATATGTATAAATAAGTAACTACCATGTATTAAGAATCTCCATATGTATAAATAAGTAACTACCATGTATTAAGAATCTCCATATGTATAAATAAGTAACTACCATGTATTAAGAATCTCCATATGTATAAATAAGTAACTACCATGTATTAAGAATCTCCATATGTATAAATAAGTAACTACCATGTATTTTTAGATTAAGAATTACCTTCACCATAGCCAAACCAACGATATCCACATGTCCCTATGAAATTGAAATACACCAAATTGAACACTCAAAATAAACCAAATATAGCCTGACCATAACAGAAGGGAATTAAGCAACTGCTATTGTATCTCTCTCCTGGTCAAGCCAGTAGCGGGTAAAAACATAGGTAGCCTTGCTTCACCTGACGTCCATCCCAGAACCACCTTCCCCTGTACCTGGCAGAGAGGCAGTTCCCTCTGACAGCCAGTCCTGCAGTACCACGAGAGGCAGTTCCCCCTGACGTCCAGCCCTGCGGAACCACGAGTCCCCGTCGACCAGATTCTCGCTCAAGGCTCCCTCTACCCTTTACCCTAAGTGTCTCTGAGTGTATTAATTTGTGGCTATTTGTTGTGAAGGTAAGGTAAAATATGCGAGTATTCCATTTATAATTAACTTTAGATCTGCGCCCCTGATCTATCGTGAATCTTTGCTACCGTGTGAAATAATAAATTTTGATCTGTAGAGTGATTATTAAAGTACGAGATATTGTCATATTAATCGGTGTTAATCCTTCAAAAACTTAAAATACCCACACACTTCATATTAATATTAATATATTATATGTGTTAATTAGTCGGATTACTCACATATTTTCCTCGTATGTGTTTATTATTCTTTGTGTAACTAAGTTGAAGTCAAAGTGTATAACGTGAACTAATTCCCTGCCTAAGCCTTACATCTACCTAGAACCTACACCCAAGTTCAGGATTCTTTTATCTACTTAATCACCAACCAGAGAGATTAATAATAACCTTTCCCTTATTTGAAAGTCAAGAACCCTTTCCGTTGAATTAGAATTAATTCTTTATCATGATAATCTGATTTGTATTAGTTCTTGTGAATAATCTATTAATATACGTTACTCGGGTCATGTAATTCTTTCCACACCAATCTAGGAATTCAGATTGTATATTTCTTTATCGATTTCACCTACTATTTTGTTTTTTTATTCTATTTATTACTTTTTCTAGTAATCCATTGTTTATAATTGTATTTACCTTATAATACGACGCTACAGTAGTTCAGCGTTCTTTTAGGAATTTGTTAATTTATTCAGAACTCCTTTCATGCCATGTTTGGTATTTCATAAGTGCAACTTCGTCGTGTACGCCCATTCGAGATAGCTATTTGTTAAGCTATTTTCTCACGCTCGTTCATCTGTGTTTTTTAATTAGTTGGATATTTTATCCCAATCAATATTAAATTATATTTTATCTATTCCGATTCAGTCACTATATTCATTTTGAATCTGAGTTCCTCAACCCGTGTGATTTGACCTCATCTATGATCGAATATTATTTTTAGTGTGTCGTGTGAGAGATTATTCGCAATAAACTCTTAGATAGTTGAATTCAGATTTAACTGGTATTCGTCCCTAGAATAAAATAAACCGCCTAACCTTAGTCCCTGATTTAATATCGCATTAAAATAAATTGTTATTTCCCGTGACCGCAGTCCACCTGAGCTATGCCCCTCAGGGCGGGCTTTGAACTCTCACCTGAGCACGGCCTGGCTTCCTACTCCTTGTCATGCATTCACCCCGCACAGTGAACGATACCTTTCACAGTCTATCGTACCATTATCAGAATACTTCGCGTTAGACGCTTGTCGACTCACATAGGTATTATTATCAATGATTCTAACCCTGTGTATATACTGTATGTATCTGTTATACCATACATATTTTAATTTCTTTATTTCTGTGTAAGTAACTAGAAACCTCATTCGAGAGTTACCTTAATTCACTCTCACCACCACTATTTATTGCTTGCTCTCTATTTTTTATATAATAGTCGTGCATAGTATAAATATTATCTTACTATATGTCTGTGAATCAATAGGAGTGTAAATTACCTTGTATGTTTATTGTGTTTCTTGTTGCCTGATTGAGTATATAATTATCATATCTACTACGCTCGATGTGTCCCTGTTGAGCAATATTCCAAATCTAAAAATCCAAACCCGGATTAATAATAGATAATACTGAAGCCTGTTGGAAATCAACCCGGCATAACACTGGGGGCAGCGGTGTCTCGATACGTCATATCAGCTTTTCTTGTGTTGATATTGATAAACTTGCTATTACTCAATCAGCATCATCACACAACATTCATCATGGCAACTAAAACGCTCGATATCCCGGCATTCAAGCCAGAAAAATATGACATCAATACATAAATAGAAATAGTCAAACCGGTCCTGGTCATGACGTTCAGGGACGAAGACGCTTCCAAGATTTACACAGTGGTGATGAAGTTAGGGAAATACGCAGCTAAGATGTCAGGGTATGTGCGTGACAATATGCCTCGGGTTAACCTGGGCACAATTCGAGAGTTATGTTAAAGTAGCTATCAACCCAGTCCTTGGTCAGACCATTGCGGACCGTAAATTTCACGAAGTTAAATATTCGGGAGATTTGGACGACACAATCAACGAACTGACCCAATTAGCCATAACCGCTTTCCCTGAAGAAACCGTAGCTCAGAAGAAGAAAATAGTATTCAAGGCATTAGTGAGAATTCTGCCTGAACCAGTGGCAGATAATTTTTCCATCATTGAGCCTACCAATTATGATGATGATATGCCAGTCATAAGGCGTATTATGGCTCTGAGGAAAACCAGGAAACAGGACAAGATCGTTGTCATCAGTAAAGTCACAACACACCCGTCGACAGTACCTACAGCTGGTCCTATTGCACCAAGAGCCAGTGACAAAGCTGAGGAATGGGCCAGGATTCGCCCCACCAACTGGAAACCCTGCAGTGGACAGTGCGTGTTGACATCCCTAAAAAAGTCATTCACGGAACTAACTAAGTGAAGGACCCGGTCACCTAGTTGGTGGGCTCAGATTCCCTGGATCAAGCCCAGACGAGTAGCGACCATAACAGAAGACGGAACTGCAGGTATTGGAAGCTGCAATGAGGAAGAAGAATGTGAAGAAACAGAACCAGTAGTGGAAACTACAGGTGAACTGGATTTTTAAGCCGCCCCCGCACACAAATAGTTGTCAGAATGGCGGGGGCTCATGAGGGGATAAATCCAGATAATCTTCCCACATACAGAAAAATCACTCTGAAAGTCCGACTTCTAATTGATACGGGAGCATCCCGTTCATGCCTTTTTTTTTCTTTCTTCCGGCAACACCGTAAAGCTTTAGGTCCTATTCAACCTTTTTCCATAGTTTTAGTGAGTGCCAATGATGCCATAATTCCTAACTTTGGACAGACTCTTCCATTATATGTTAGGACCCCTGTCCCATGCCATGGAATTGATCATTAATTTATGATTTTTGACCCCAAGGAGACCAAGTACGATTGATACTTAGGTCTCGATCTGGTCATTTCACTGAGCGCCTCCATCGATTGTGGGAAGAGAACACTGATGTTCTCACCCCTCCCTCAAAAAAAAAAAAAAAATTACCCTAGAAAAATCATAAAAACCAACCCCTCCCTACCAATCCAAATCAAATAGCCTCTACCACCCAATCAAACTTCTCCACAGCCAAACCCAACCTCCCTAACACTTGCCTCATCCGAGCTACCCAGATAACCAACCCATACAAAATGCCACAGTTTTCACCTCTCCTCAAATACCCAAAAATTCAAACCCTAAAAACAAAGTTATGATCAATCAAGAGAACTTGAATAAACCTACGACTTGTCTCCTACAGACCACTCAATCTGTCACAACCAAATTGGTGACACTTCCCCCCCCCCACCCCCATCATGAAAGATGGGTACCCATTGTGCCCACCTTACCTGGGGATGCCATTATGACCCCTCACCTCTAAAGCCCCTTTGATAGGGACTACCTAACCGCTCCAAGCATCATATCAAGTGAAATTAATTGCATAAAAATAGCAAACATCTCTGATCAACCAATTACCATACCAAAAGGGTTAGACATTGGGGACCTTGAGCCTTACGAGGAAGAACTCTTTGTACCTACAGACAAGAACTCCAAAACTCCTTTTCCCCTACCTGATATTCCTTCCCATCTTATCCCTCACCAACAAACCGATCTGACAAATTTAATGACCACCTACCAAGACATATTCGCTACTTCCAACTGAAACGTCGGGAAAACCATCGTACTTCACCACCCTATCAATACTGTCGGACAACCCATCAAAAAACCCATCTGGAAGAAAAAATCCGATCCAAAGACAAGAGGAAGAGTCCCAAGTCGAAGATATGCTAGCAACTGGAGTTGTAAAACTTTCCACCAGCCCATGGTCTTCTCCGGTAGTACTTGTCCGGAAGAAAGACGGATCCACCCGTTTTTTTCATTGACTACCGACAGTTGTACGACGTCACCATCAAGGATACTACCCCACTACCCAGGATAGACAACTCGTTAGATTCCTTATTAGGAACTCAATGGTTCACTACCCTGGATCTGCAAGCAGGATACTGGCAAGTAGCAGTCCTCCCAGAACATCAACATAAGACCGCTTTTGCCACGAGTCAAGGAAGATTGTATGAATTTACAGTATTGCCTTTTGGCTTATGCAAAGTCCCTGCCACTTTCTCCAGGTTAATGGAATCTATCCTACAAGGATTAAGCTGGGAAACGTGCCTAGCCTACTTAGATGACATAATCGTGTTCGGGAAAACCTGGGCTGAACAGCTACAGAGATTAAAACAAGTGTTTCAGAGGATTCGAGAAGCCAACTTAAAATTCAAACAATCTAAATTTACTCTGCCCAAAAAGGAAGTAAAATTTCTAGGGCACATCGTTTCAGAGAAAGGAATTGCCCCAGACCCTGATAAATTAGATGCCATTAGCAACATAACTCCTCCTACAAATGTCAAAGGAGCACGAGCTTTCCTCGGTTTAGCTTCCTATTACCGCAGGTTTGTTAAGAATATCGCCTCCATTGCCAAGCCCCTTCATGATCAAACCAGAAAAGATGAACCATTTTTATGGACAGAACAGCGTCTACAAGCATTCAACGCCCTAAAAGAACTACTAGTAGCCTCTCCTGTAGTATCATTCCCAGACTACACCCAGCCTTTCCGCCTATACACGGATGTCTCACAATTCGGTATAGGTGCCGTTCTAGGGCAAACTAGAGAAGGAAGAGAACACATCATCGCCTGTGCCAGCCGAATACTAAACCCAGCAGAAATCAATTATCCAGTGACAGAAAGGGAATGTCTAGGCATCATTTGGGCCTTGCAACACTTCAAAACTTACCTAGCAGGTGTCAAGGTCACCATCATCACCGATCACCACGCCCTCCAACGGCTTCGGAAATCTGACACCAAAAACGCCTTGACAGTCAGATGGCGAGAATCATTAGAAAAGTTTAACTTCGAAATTGCCTATCGACCAGGAAAACTCCACACCAACGATATCAAGACTTCCAACCAACTCAACCAAAAACACCTCAACCCAAAACACCGAAAGTCTACCAATATTAGCAATACATCATCAAGATTCCTTAAATCAAGACCATCAAGAACTGCTGAAACAATTTCAAGGACAGGAGAAACCAGACTGGATGCTGAGAAGTATTTTCTCTCAACTCAACAAAAGAGGAGATAATTTATTCACGCCAGACGGAAAAATTGTCATAACACCAAAGGCAGCACTCTCCACCATGCAATCCATTCATATGCACAATGGCATCCATCTAGCCCAAAGGAAGTTAACTGCTACTTTCCAACAAGTCTATTGAACTTCTTCTACTTATATGACAGCAAAAAGGGTTACAGAAGCCTGCAGAGCCTGTGCATTGGGCAAAGACAGGGCCCGCACAGACGGACCTACAGGAAAGTTAGTAGCGTCCAAGCCGTGGCAACTTCTTGCAGTAGATGTAATGGGACCAATGGCGGGAAACCAAGGCTATAAATACATCATCACTTTTGTGGACACATACTCAAAATATGTAATTGCTTGTCCAGAAAAGGAACATTCAACCTTAGCAGTAGCTGAAGCACTGATACAACACATGTTTCCTTTTTTTGGATTACCGGAAGCTATCCATTCGGATAATTCCCCTGAGTTTACCAGTCACATTTGGTCCCAACTATCTCAGATGTGTGGATTTAAAATAAGCCACTCCTCCCCATACTGGCCTCAAGGTGTTACGTCCTGGGATATATAAACACTGGGCTCTTTCTATTGGACTAGGTATGCGGCAACAAGCAACAACGGAAAACGCTAGATCCAACCCTTATCTATAAACCCAGGCAACAAACCACCCTACACCGTCAAGAGTCCTGCCTGGACAACAAGGTATCCTATGACTCGGTTACAGGGTGCACGCACTATAGACTGCTGATAGTCAAGCAGGCTATATAAAAGATCACACAATTAAGTTGACTTAAAGCTTCTAGGAAAAGATAGATAACGGAATTAAATTGCAGAAACAATTTAATAACAAACTAGAAGAAAGTACATTTAACGTTACGTTAATTAATACAACTAATCACCCCTGCGTGAAAGAAGGTGAAAGCAAACAGTCCTCAAAACATCGTACCGGTATACAAGATGCGGGTTTCTAAACTGCATGCGGCTACTGTAGGATCTGATGCTTAGCAAAGAAAGTACGTTACGGATTTAGAGAACTCTTAACTCATAAGCAGGAATAAATACTAGTGATAGGCCATACAGTGTATAATGGCATAGGTATAATTAAATAAAGGCAGCAACTCGCAACATAACCACATACAGGTGTGCTTCTCACTCTTAGTCAGGCAAGCCTGCTCGGACAGAGTCTCTAAGCCACACCCTGACTCACAATGCTCACAAAGACGGTAAACTGTGGCACAATAACAAGCATACAGAAATAATAAACCCCTAGCTGTTAATCTGCCAGGCGGCAGAGGTCTAGCCGGAAGGATATAGGCTTCGGATACCCGGGCTGAGCCACCTGCTCTAGCCTAGGGACGTTCCCAGGTCTGTGCGCCAAATTACTCTAATTCAAAGGGTGCTCTCTTGAGAGACTCAGATCCCAAGTATCTGACTCTCTCCTGGCGACCCTAAAACAAAAGCAAGACGTGCTAGCGCAGTGCTGAGTGGACTAGGCAAGGGCCCTCACACAAGACAACACTAGACACACAGGGACACAGACAAGAAAATGCCCCCAGACTCCCACGGGTATCCTAGTAAAGTCGTGCGGGTCCACAGGACTCGCACCAGCAGACTTTACTTAAAGGATCGCAAAAAGCCTCCCCTCCGGTCTAGCCCCTGCTAACCTGCCACAAGAACACACTAGCAAGCATGAAACCACCAAATATGAGACAACAAAAAAGCTTCCTAGGTCTCATTAACAATTACATCTCTGCATAAGGCCCAAAATCCTATCTAGTTATCTGAGAGCTCGTCGTTAATACAATAATAGATATAAGGTCTATCAAGGGGATGGGATAATTAAATAGATTGGTGAAGTAGTGGAAGGAAGGTATACAAAGTAAGAGAGAAAGTTTCTAAGTGGGGTTGAGAGGGATAGATATCAAGGGGGTCCGAAGGGTACGACAGTGAGGTGAGCTCTGAGTCTTGAATCTGTCTGGACCCCACACTAGGCATGCGAAATACATCCCATGCTTGGCAACACTCAACACCGTTGCCGGGTCAAAATCCTCTACCCCTTGCGTGAGTCGAAACTAAGCCTAACGTTGCGATCAAATTGGCATCATCAGGCTCGTCCCAAGCTAGACTCTCCGCGCGAAGCAACGTCCCCCAGCCCGTCTCTCTCTCCCGCTCGTCTCCTCCCACTCTCACTAGACTTACATCTTATATATTATAATGAAATAATCAACTATCGAGAATAAAATATACTAAGATGCGTTGGTTAAGAATAAGGGCAGCTTCAAGCTCTGAAACAACATAAGAATATCCCAGACATTAGTTACATTGTCGTAGGATATATACTAAGGAAAAGCCGGCCGGCCGGCTGCCACCAGCCGGTTTCTAAACGGCTAGGCAGCCGACATGCGCGCATGCCCGCACGTGGCTACTATGCAGGAGCGTCACACCTCCCCCAAGATATAAGACCCTTGACTAAGTTCTTCATATCTAACAGAAAGCTTCGCATAGTACCACACACTGTTGCGACACAAGGCAATATATATAAAAAAAATAAAAACTGTTGCGCTCCACCGAGCAAGTTCAACTAACTTAGCGACAATAAGCGAAAACATTCAACTTAGATACTGCTACAACATCTTATACAAAATTCTACATGTTATAAAAATAAAGAGTTTTTATAAGGTTTTTGCATTTTTAATTTGTTTATGGCGGCTGCACTTACAGGGGCAAGCCTATTTTACTCCACTCTCAACACACACTGACTGAACGGCGAGGGTTCTCCTGCAAACAAACCCTCCCGTGACAAACAATCAGCCAAAACATTATCAGTGCCCTTAGCATGCCACACATCCAACTTGTGTCCCGGCAGCAAAACAACACCTGGCACTGATAAACTGCCCAGTTCATCACAAGACTGGCATTTCTCTTCGCTCTTTCCGGCAACAGGGCCTGCCAATAACCTTTCACTAGTTCTACCTTCGTGATAGGCGATGCAGCCCCGAGGCGGTCTATGGTGTCGTCAACTCTCGATAAGGTATAGGCGTCTGTCAGGGATAATGCACACACACTCTCGCAATCAACACACTCACTGATCTTGCCACTTAACACCGGTTGCAAAGTTACAGGCAACGACCACTCACGACATTCCTTATCCCTCAGACCCTTCGTCAACACGTAATTCAGCTCTGCTTGCACCACAGGCTGTCGAGCAGGATTTATACGGTAGGGAGCCAATTTGAACCTTGCACTGTCTCCAGCCTCCATGTCGGATTCTACTTCGTACATCAGGCCTGGAGAATGAACAAACATGCGAAAGTACTGCCATAGCCTAGTAGACAACTGCCTTGCACTGTCTCCACGAACAACATGTCTAGTGCCCTCCCACAACCCAGCCGAGACCGCAGCTTCTAACCTGTAGTCTCCCTCCTTCTCCACCTTCGTCCCTAGAACAGCCAGGTCATGAGAGGGACAATCAGTACCACCTGTGCAGTCACTCCCATAGTTGATTATTGCTAAGGCTTCCCCGCCGATACCGTACATGCACACCCCCGCCTTTCTTACGACTACATCTGCCTGTGCAGCATCACCGCTTTTAGCGACATGGCCAGATACAGTCGGTCTATGGTAGGGCTGTTGCAATTGACTAGAGCAGCATTGGGAGGCTATGCGACGACTGGGCACTTCTATGCCACAGCCAACCTCACCAATCTGCTCAAAGTCCTCCTTTTGACCACCACCCTTGGCAGCCATGGGTCGACCCTGACCTGGCAACCATGCCAAAGCCTCGTCGCCCACCTTGAACCACCGAAACAACGAGGCTAACGGTCTTTAAACATTCACGTGACCTGCCCGCGGAACATCTTGCACCGCCCGAGTTGTGAGGCTCAGGGGCTCGGCACCACCAGTGGGGTATGAACCGAGCTGGTGCTGGAGCGCTGCACACTGCTGCTCAGGGCAGGTGCTCTAGCGCTTCCACAGCCACCAGACTCGTGTCCCCCGCCCACTGCTCCGCCGAGACATGACAATCCCTACTCTCCTCCACCTGTGCCCTACTGCCCCCCTCTCCTTCTCCACCTTGGCCACTGCAGACCAACGCAGGGACAGTAGGCTGCTCAGGTGGTTGCCTCACAAACTCCTACAACAGGTTCACATGACATGTTTCCCCGTCCTCGTGTTTGATCTCGACAGCACCATTACCACACTTCTGAACTTCCGGATCCTCCACCTGCAGTTTACAAATATCTGAGGGAACCAACCTGTCTAGATGCTTCCGAAGCAACCCAAGTCCTCCCCCAATATCAAACTGAGCAACCTTTTTTTCTCTCCGTGTGTAACGTTGCTGCCTCGGAGTCTCTTCCTGCCCTACCTCCTCACTAGCTGTGACAGGTCCTGGGGCCTCTCCAGACTCTAACATAGGTGCCAATAATGAGTCACCAAGAAACACTGCCGGCTCAAAATTCTCCAATTGACCAACACTTCCCGTTTTCTTGTGACCTTTCCTCCGCGGTTTGATAGACTGAGGTGGTGGCTGCAAGGCTCCGGATGTCTGAGAACGCGTCACAACACACGCCATGGTTTGTACGCTACACTTCTCAACCCACTCCTGTTCCTCCTACTAACGTCGGCCGCCTTCTCGGCAACGACCAAGGGTGAAACCTTAGAAGCAGGCACCGCAAACTCGTTGCCGAGGAGGAGGTCGACGCCCCAACAGGCAAGTTCTCTACAATTCCGACATCCAGCTCCTTCGCCACACCACCCACCTCCAGCTCCATCCGCACCAGCGGTAGGACTTCGTAGCATTGATCCCCTGAACTACCACCACCCGAGCAGCGTTAATCGGCCTACCAGTAAAGTTCTTTAACAAGGTCTGAGAAGCCCCAGTATCACGCAATAGCTTAACTCCTCGCCTTTCGCCAGCCCACCTCACAAAACCATGCCCTCTATGACCCCCAAAGACGTCGCGGACAGGGTTCGAGCCTTCCGGACTCTTGAACACAGGCTGTGTCCCAACCTCTGACGAACTACCCTTGGCAAACTCAGAAGATATAGGCGACATCCCTATGCTGCGGGCCAATGACACAACCATATTTGGTGGCTTGTTCGGACAAGCATTTGCAAAGTGACCCTCCTTGTGACATGCAAAGCACTCTTTACTCTTTGGTTTCCCTTGGGAGTGGGAGGTACCATTAGACTTCTTACACGGGACGGTATTTGGTTTATGTTCAGTTTTATTGTCAGTGCTACATGGTTTTGTGTATTTATGTGTATCAAAATTCTTGTGAGGGGGAGGGGTACGATCCTTTGCACCCGACTCACTCCTAGCTGCTGCTTCGCACCCTCGAATTAATGACAGTCGGAGGTCAGCCATTTCTGCTGCCTCCTGGAGAGTTCTAGGATTTTTTTCCTTTATATTTAATGTTAAGTCCCCGCCTGTGCACTTAAAGAACTGCTCCAAGAGAACCAGCTCACTCAACTCCTCAAAAGTAGCTGCCCTCTCAGAACGCAGCCAATGTCGTAGTGCATCAGACAAGTCCCGGGCGTGTTCTAGGAAGGTACTATCCTTGCCCTTAGTAACACCCCGAAACTTCAAGCGGTAAGTTTCTGGTTGTAACTCATAGGCCCGTAGCACAGCCTTCTTTAGCTCATCATAAACTACACAGGACTCTAAAGGTAGTGCATCATACGCTTTTAGCCCCTTTCCTAGGAGTCTTGATGAAACTAATGCTGCCCATTTTTCCTGAGGCCACTGGTGTTCCTGACACTTCTTCTCAAATCGCATAAAAAACTCAGTCACACATGATTCATCGAACACAGGAACTAGTTTAAGCAGGTGCGACAATGATTGGTCCCGATGTCTGTTACCTCCCCCAATATTTCGCCCTGTTACCTCCACTCGAGATCTCTCCAGCTCCCTGTCAGCCCGATACCTAGTAGACTCTGCCTGCAGTTCAGCCTCTCGTATAGCTGTTCTCTCTGCAGCCTCAGCCTGAGCTCTAGCAGCCTCAGCCTGCACACTAGCCTGTCTCTCGGCAGCCTCAACCTGAGCTCTAGCAACCTCAACCTTGGCCATCTCAAGCCGAAACAACAAATCTGGAGTCAACCCTTGAGGAGGGGAAGGTGCATTTAATGGAGAGGGTCCCTGTGATTGAATTCCACGCTGCCATTGACCATCAACTTGGGGGTATGTACTAAATTCAGGCACCCTGACGTTTGATATGGGGGTAGAGTGGAGGGGGGTCTGGGGACCGGGGCCCCCAGTCGCCTCTCCACCCAGGTCTCTCCCTTCTAAACCCAATATCAAAGTCCTCAGCTGATCTTTCCTCATGCCACTTAAACCCTGGTGACCCTGAAGACCTGCCACACACTTTAAGCCATACTTATTCAGCTTCAACACCCTGGCAGCGGTAAGGGGCACCTCTAAAAATCGTCTAGCACCCTCCTCGCTATCGACTAGCCACTCCACAGGTCTTTCTCCCTCCGAGCCCGTATCGTGACCTGACCCACCACTGTGTTCTGATGTATTAGACATGTTTGTATACTGCAGTAATTATCACGGTTATAGAATGTACCTTTTCTCCTATGCAAGTATGTATATACTAATGTTATTTAAAGTCTTTAATGTGTTATATTGGTTGCTCCAAAAAAAAAACTATGTCCACTGTATTCCTCTAATCATAAGGAATCTCCAAACAAATGACCACTATATTCCTCTGTTCAGTAAATCCTATGCAAGGTCGCCATTTGTTACGTCTTGGGATATATAAACACTGGGCTCTATCTATTGGACTAGGTATGCGGCAACAAGCAACAACGGAAAACGCTAGATCCAACCCTTATCTATAAACCCAGGCAACAAACCACCCTAAACCGTCAAGAGTCCTGCCTGGACAACAAGGTATCCTATGACTCGGTTACAGGGTGCACGCACTATAGACTGCTGATAGTCAAGCAGGCTATATAAAAGATCACACAATTAAGTTGACTTAAAGCTTCAAGGAAAAGATAGATAACGGAATTAAATTGCAGAAACAATTTAATAACAAACTAGAAGAAAGTACATTTAACGTTACGTTAATTAATACAACTAATCACCCCTGCGTGAAAGAAGGTGAAAGCAAACAGTCCTCAAAACATCGTACCGGTAGACAAGATGCGGCTTTCTAAACTGCATGCGGCTACTGTAGGATCTGATGCTTAGCAAAGAAAGTACGCTACGGATTTAGAGAACTCTTAACTAATAAGCAGGAATAAATACTAGTGATAGGACCTACAGTGTATAACGGCATAGGTATAATTAAATAAAGGCAGCAACTCGCAACATAACCACATACAGGTGTGCTTTTCACTCTTAGTCAGGCAAGCCTGCTCGGACAGAGTCTCTAAGCCACACCCTGACTCACAATGCTCACAAAGACAGTAAACTGTGGCACAATAACAAGCATACAGAAATAATAAACCCCTAGCTGTTAATCTGCCAGGCGGCAGAGGTCTAGCCGGAAGGATATAGGCTTCGGATACCCGGGCTGAGCCACCTGCTCTAGCCTAGGGACGTTCCCAGGTCTGTGCGCCAAATTACTCTAATTCAAAGGGTGCTCTCTTGAGAGACTCAGATCCCAAGTATCTGACTCTCTCCTGGCGACCCTAAAACAAAAGCAAGACGTGCTAGCGCAGTGCTGAGTGGACTAGATAAGCGCCCTCACACAACACAACACTAGACACACAGGGACACAGACAAGAAAATGCCCCCAGACTCCCACGGGTATCCTAGTAAAGTCGTGCGGGTCCACAGGACTCGCACCAGCAGACTTTACTTAAAGGATCGCAAAAAGCCTCCCCTCCGGTCTAGCCCCTGCTAACCTGCCACAAGAACACACTAGCAAGCATGAAACCACCAAATATGAGACAACAAAAAAGCTTCCTAGGTCTCATTAACAATTACATCTCTGCATAAGGCCCAAAATCCTATCTAGTTATCTGAGAGCTCGTCGTTAATACAATAATAGATATAAGGTCTATCAAGGGGATGGGATAATTAAATAGATTGGTGAAGTAGTGGAAGGAAGGTATACAAAGTAAGAGAGAAAGTTTCTAAGTGGGGTTGAGAGGGATAGATATCAAGGGGGTCCGAAGGGTACGACAGTGAGGTGAGCTCTGAGTCTTGAATCTGTCTGGACCCCACCCTAGGCATGCGAAATACATCCCATGCTTGGCAACACTCAACACCGTTGCCGGGTCAAAATCCTCTACCCCTTGCGTGAGTCGAAACTAAGCCTAACGTTGCGATCAAATTGGCAACATCAGGCTCGTCCCAAGCTAGACTCTCCGCGCGAAGCAACGTCCCCCAGCCGGTCTCTCTCTCCCGCTTGTGACGCATGTCGAGTATGAGCATGCTGTACAGAACGCCCAGTCAGGCCCCACTCTCGCTAGGATCGTCAGGGCAGGAACTTTGGCTGTAGTCTGTGTAGAGTTTCCTAACTCAGTTTATGTGAACCGTTGTACTATAAGTATTATCATTATGTATTTTGTTTTCTTCTAAGTCAACGAGTTCTATTTTATATCATTAGATATAAGTATTGTGTGTGGGACTTGTATGTAATGATGAGAGGAGGGATATTACGTGGCGTGGGGTCGGTGAGTGCGCCACGCGGGCCGGTAGGCCTAATTCCCTCCTCCCTTCCTCCCTTTCAGCGCGTGGGAAGTTCTTTGTCAATCCCAGATTGAGAGAATATGACGTCATGATTGCCAGTGGGCGGTCCTTAAGTAGTTTGAGATATGCCGCTAGAGGGCCGAGTATAAAAAGAGAGGTTTTTGCCACCATGCTTCAGAACTCATCAGGCAAAGCGACCTCTCATATCCCTTGCAACTATCGATATTCTTCCGACTGATGTGAACTTTCTCTACTCTCTGAACAGCCTATTTTCTTCTCTTCTCGTCCCTTTTTAACCAATGACCCCCTTTGGTGCAGATTTAGTCAGCCAAAGTATTATCGCTTGAGTTCTCACGAGATAAGTGCCTGTTAGATAGCCTATTTTTGGAAGGGTTAACTAGAATAGGATTGATTGATGTTTGTTGCACTCGTATATGTATTTCCCTGTGTACTATTATTCATGTTCCTGTTTTCTGCTGGTTTAGGTAATGCTAGACTGGGATAGGGTTCCTCGAGTTGTGATTTCCTATGAGTGCTAGGTTGGTTGAACCAGCACAATTGCAACGGAGACGTGGGAAGCCTAGGGGGTCTTTTTGATTGTGTACCGTAGGAGTTTAGCACTGTGTTGCGAGTGAGGGCTTTTGCCTGTGCCACCCAACACTGTGCTATCTCATTTGCTTGACTTTGAGAGGATCGCCAGGAGAGAACCAGATACTAGTGATCTGGATCTCTCAAGAGAGCATCCCGTCAATTACCGTAATTTGGCCGCACAGTCTTAAGGACCTCGCTAGGCTACGAGCCGCTTGCTCAGCCATTGTCTCTTAACCTTAGATATCCCAGCTAGACTTTGCTCGACCAGCAGATACAGCATAGTATTGAAGCTTCTCCTTATGTATATTATTGTTTAAGCACTATTGATTTCATGTGTGGCACGCTTAGCTACTTCAGAGATTAGTGGCCCACGAGCACAATCTTAGTAGGCTATTGCCAGTGCATTGTCGGAGTACTTCTTCTTAATGTTTGCCATATCCTATTGCTTATTCTTATTCTTATAATTCTTCTTATGTCAATTTAAAGCCTTTAATTACCAGTGAGTTATTCATTAAATTGCTGTTCAAAATCCGATACTTACTTCTTATGAGTATTCGAGAAGCATCTAACTTATCAGAAGATTCCTTGCTTGATGCTCGAGGACTATTGTTTAACGTAACGTAATAGTGCCGATCCGAAGTAGAGGGTGGAGGACTTCTTAAGTTCTTAGTTCAAGGGTGGATTACTTCGGCTTCGGCCAACACTATTCTTTAGTGTTGTAGTACTTTCTTCTTTGGTTGATTGTTGACCAGACTAGATAACTCCCGTCGTGTTATTAGTCTGTTGTGTGAAACGCTAGTACCGAGTTCTTGTATACCCCGTTATAGCAGATAGAACTCTGGAGGGTAGTGGCGTTTTTTGTTCGGCTGGCAGTACTCTGGGGTTGGGATCGTGTGTTTCCGTTGTGGCAGCGAGCCATACTCGAGTCCTGTGTAAGAGCCCTAGTGTACCCGAGTGCCCGGTCGTAACAAATGGCGACCTTGCTTAGGATTTTGTGAACAGTATAATTTTTTGCAGAGTTGTACAACATTTGTTTGTTCGTACTTTAGCGTACATATTGAAGAATACTTTTTTTTTTGTAAGGCAATTAGGAGAGCATTTAAGAGACTCCAGTTAATTTAGTAATTAGTGCTTGCATAAGGGAGTTTAACACTTTTGTCTCGAGAATTTTTTGGTGAACTTCAGTATGTCGGGCCCTAGTACTGACGAGGAGCGAGAGATGCTATGTGAGGAGGTGCCGTTAGTAACTAGTGAGGAGGATGCTAGACTTTTTGTGAGTAAGCAGTACCACGTGACGGAGGAGAGGCTGACTGGGGTGAATGTTTATGGCTTGCACCTGATAGCCAAGGTTTTGGGTCTATCCAATGTAGGAGGGATGTCCAAGGGGGAGCTGATTTCCTGGGTGTTGCGTGGGCGACATGGGGTTTCGGAGGAGAGGGCGTTTGGGGGGGTTCCTCCCCAGATCCCCTCTCACTCGACTCCCACAGTGCCGTCCACTCAGTTGCCGGAGGTTAGCACTCTCCCACAGAGGGATGAGCATTGGAAGATTGGAGTGCCCTCGGGCGGTGCGTATGGTGGTTCCCCAGTTCTTGCCCCCCTCCTTCAGTAGTGGCAGCTCCCTCTTCCGGCCTGTCTCCTGAGATGATATTTAAACTCGAGCTTGCTAAAATGGAGAATGAGGCTAGGAAGCAGGAGATTGAGGCGAAGAATGAGGCTAGGAAGCAGGAGATTGAGGCTGAGTCTAGGAGGCAGGAGAATGAGACTAGGAAGCAGGAGAATGAGACTAAGAGGCATGAGATTGAGGTTGAGGCTAGGAAGCAGGAGAATGAGACTAGGAGGCATGAGATTGAGGCTGAGACTAGGAGGCACGAGGCTGAGCTTAGATACGACTCCGAGAAATATTGTGCTCAGATAGACTTAGATAAGACTCGTGCAGAGTCGACAGGGATTCGGATGGGCCGGGAGGGCCAAGTAAGAGAACAGTCCTTGTCTCACTTAGTCAAATTGGTGCCGGCATTTAGTGAAACTGAAGTCACAGAATTTTTTAATCGTTTTGAGAAGAAGTGTAGGGAGCATAATTGGCCTGAAGAGAAGTGGGCAGCTCTAGTCTCCTCAAGACTTACGGGTAAGGGTCTGAAGGCTTATGATGCACTGCCTTTAGAGTCTTGCATTGACTACCCAGTATTGAAGAGAGCTGTCCTACGGGCATACGAGTTGCAACCAGAAACATATCGATTGAAGTTTCGGGGTGTTACGAAGACTAGGGAGGCGACCTTTCTTGAACATGCCCGGGACTTAAAAGATGCACTTGCTAACTGGACACGTTCTGAGAAAGCTGAGACGGCCGAACAGTTGACTGAGCTGTTTCTGCTCGAGCAGTTTTATAAGTGTACTGGTGCAGATATGACTTCAACTATTAAAGAAAAGAACCCTAAAACTCTACAGGAGGCAGCTGAGATGGCTGACCTCCGGCTATCATTAATTCGTGGGTGCGGGTCTGCCCAGCGTAGTGAGGCAGGTAACAAGGGGCGTGACACCCCACCCCCCCGAGTTAGTGATATACATTATGCAAACAAGTACAAGAGCTATGATACCAAGACTGACCACAAGACTAACACCGTCCCATTTAAGAAGGGGCCGGGCCCTTCCCAGTACCAAGGGAAGCCCAGAGGGGAGTTGGAGTGTTATCTTTGTCATGAAAAGGGGCACTTTGCAAGAGTCTGTCCTAGCAAACCACCTACAGCAGCTGTGTCTTTGGCCTGCAACATTGGTGTGTCTCCGAAGTCTTCTGAGTTTGCCCGGGGCAGTTCGTCAGAGGCTGAGGCACAGCCAATGCAGAAACACCTGAGAGGCTCGAACCCTGCTCAGGATGTTTTTTGCGACCATAGAGGACGGGGTTGCGTGATGTGGGCGGGGCGCAAGCATGGAGTAGAGGTCTTGCGTGATACAGGTGCTTCCCAGACTCTGATGAACAATTTGACTGGCTACCCTATAAATGCGGCTCGGGTGGTAGTGGTGCAGGGTATTAATGCAACTCGGTCATACCCGCTGGTGCGGTTGGAGTTGGAGGTGGATGGTGTGACACGTGAATTGGATGTTGGGATTGTGGAGAAACTGCCAGTGGAGGGCGTCGACCTTCTTCTCGGTAACGACTTTGCAATGCCCGCTTCTGAGGTTCTACCCTTAGTCGTTGCCGAGAGGACGGCCGACGTGAGTAGGGAAGAGCAAGAGTGGGTCGAGCGGTGCCAGACACAACCCATGGCGTGTGTTGTCACCCGAGCTCGGGCAGCTAAAGTGTCACAGCCTAGTCCTCCGTCTTCCGACCAGCAGAGGAACGATCAACAGGAGGAGGCTAAAGCTGGAGTTGGTTTTAAGAGTTTTGACTCGGCGGCTCTCCTGGTTGATTCAGTATTGGCACCTATGTTAGAGTCTGGAGAGGCCCCAGGACCTGTCACAGCTAGTGAGGAGGTAGGGCCGGAAGAGACTCCGAGGCAGCAACGTTGCACACGGAGAGAAAAAAGGATTGCTCAGTTTGATATTGGGGAAGGATTTGGGTTGCTTCGGAAGCATCTAGACAGGTTGGTTCCCTCAGATATTTGTAAACTGCAGTTGGAGGATCCGGAAGTTCAGAAGTGTGGTAATGGTGCTGTCGAGATTAAACACGAGGACGGGGAAGCATGTCATGTGAACCTGTTGGAGGAGTTTGTGAGGCAACCACCTGAGCAGCCTACTGTCCCTGCGTTGGTCTGCCGCGGCCAAGGTGGAGAAGGAGAGGGGGGCAGTAGGGCACAGGTGGAGGAGAGTAGGGATTGTCATGTCTCGGCGAAGCAGTGGGCGGGGGACACGAGTCTGGTGGCTGTGGGAGTGCTAGAGCACCTGCCTGAGCAGCAGTGTGCAGCACTCCAGCACCAGCTCGGTTCATACCCCACTGGTCGTGCCGAGCCCCTGAGTCTCACAACTCGGGCGGTGCGAGATGTTCCGCAGGCAGGTCATGTGACTGTTAAAAGACCGTTAGCCTCGTTGTTTCGGTGGTTTAAGGTGGGCGACGAGGCTTTGGCATGGTTGCCAGGTCAGGGTCGACCCATGGCTGCCAAGGGTGGTGGTAAAAAGGAGGACATTGAGCAGATTGGTAGGGTCGGCTGTGGTATCGCAGTGCCCGGTCGTCACATAGCCTCCCAATGCTGCTCTAGTCTAATGCAACAGCCCTACCACAGACCGACTGTATCTGGCCATGTCGCTAAAAGCGGTGATGCTGCGCAGGCAGATGTCGTCACAAGGAATGTGGGGGTGCGCATGTACGGTATCGGCGGGGAAGCCTTAGCTATAATGAACTGTGGGAGTGACTGCACGGGTGGTACTGATTGTCCCTCTCATGACCTGGCTGTTCTAGGGACGAAGGTGGAGAAGGAGGGAGACTACAGGTTAGAAGCTGCGGTCTCGGCTGGGTTGTGGGAGGGCACAAGGCATGTTGTTCGTGGAGACAGTGCAAGGCAGTTATTTACTAGGCTATGGCAGTACTTTCGCATGTTTGTTGCTTCTCCAGGCCTGAGGTACGGGGTAGAATCCGACATGCAGGCTGGAGATAGTGCAAGGCTCAGTTTAATTCCCTGCCGTATAAATCCTGCTCGACAGCCTATGGTGCAAGCAGAGCTGGATTACGTGTGGACGAAGGATCTGAGGGATAAGGAATGTCGTGAGTGGTCGTTGCGTGTAACTTTGTCCGAGCGCGCTAAAGAGGTATGTGGTTTTGTTGTGGACGGGAGTACCTACCAGTGCAATGTTATGCCCTACGGACTTAAGAATGCACCAGCAACGTGTCAGAGCCTGATGAATGAAAGTGAAAAGGACAATGATGCGCTGGGGCATTTCGAGATCTATGTTCCAGCCTATGGTCCGGTCGGTGTAGTTTACCCAGATCATTACCCTCTCAAGATCTTGGACCCGTTTCACAATCGGAATATGAGGCTGACCAGGTGGTCACTAAGGTTATTGGTATATAACCTGGACATAAGCCATATTGCCGGTTGTGACAACGAGGTTGCATGTGGTCGTTCAGGGGTATATGATCCTGGGTAAATTGACACACGGGTAGCCTCCTGCTTTGGTTTGAGTAGTATTTTGCGCTTGGTGCTTGTTGGCTCGCGGTTGTAGCCCAGCGTATTGGGTCGTAAAGCAGGATTGTTGAGCGTTTGGTATAGAAGAAAATAGGCTGCCCTTATAGTGCAGCCGAAAAAAACATATTAAAATATAAAAATCATATAAAAACTCTTTCTTTTTGATGAAGATAATTGTATAAGTTTGTCATAGCCTATAAGGTTTGAGTAGTCCACGAACTATCAAACGGCTGAGCTGCTGTAAGCTCGCTCTGGGAGCATGATATTGTGTCTTTTACTATTGTTGGGAGGAGTTATGAAATGTGAATTTTTTTTTATAAGATGTGTTTTAGTGATAAACTCAGCGTTGTTTTAGTGCCATGCGGTCGCTGGGTGTGAGGGGTTTGATGGGGTTCTGTATATCAGATTTTAGCTCAGGGTTGAGCAAGTAAAATCTTGGGGGAGGTGTGACGCATGTCGAGTATGAGCATGCTGTACAGAACGCCCAGTCAGGCCCCACTCTCGCTAGGATCGTCAGGGCAGGAACTTTGGCTGTAGTCTGTGTAGAGTTTCCTAACTCAGTTTATGTGAACCGTTGTACTATAAGTATTATCATTATGTATTTTGTTTTCTTCTAAGTCAACGAGTTCTATTTTATATCATTAGATATAAGTATTGTGTGTGGGACTTGTATGTAATGATGAGAGGAGGGATATTACGTGGCGTGGGGTCGGTGAGTGCGCCACGCGGGCCGGTAGGCCTAATTCCCTCCTCCCTTCCTCCCTTTCAGCGCGTGGGAAGTTCTTTGTCAATCCCAGATTGAGAGAATATGACGTCATGATTGCCAGTGGGCGGTCCTTAAGTAGTTTGAGATATGCCGCTAGAGGGCCGAGTATAAAAAGAGAGGTTTTTGCCACCATGCTTCAGAACTCATCAGGCAAAGCGACCTCTCATATCCCTTGCAACTATCGATATTCTTCCGACTGATGTGAACTTTCTCTACTCTCTGAACAGCCTATTTTCTTCTCTTCTCGTCCCTTTTTAACCAATGACCCCCTTTGGTGCAGATTTAGTCAGCCAAAGTATTATCGCTTGAGTTCTCACGAGATAAGTGCCTGTTAGATAGCCTATTTTTGGAAGGGTTAACTAGAATAGGATTGATTGATGTTTGTTGCACTCGTATATGTATTTCCCTGTGTACTATTATTCATGTTCCTGTTTTCTGCTGGTTTAGGTAATGCTAGACTGGGATAGGGTTCCTCGAGTTGTGATTTCCTATGAGTGCTAGGTTGGTTGAACCAGCACAATTGCAACGGAGACGTGGGAAGCCTAGGGGGTCTTTTTGATTGTGTACCGTAGGAGTTTAGCACTGTGTTGCGAGTGAGGGCTTTTGCCTGTGCCACCCAACACTGTGCTATCTCATTTGCTTGACTTTGAGAGGATCGCCAGGAGAGAACCAGATACTAGTGATCTGGATCTCTCAAGAGAGCATCCCGTCAATTACCGTAATTTGGCTGCACAGTCTTAAGGACCTCGCTAGGCTACGAGCCGCTTGCTCAGCCATTGTCTCTTAACCTTAGATATCCCAGCTAGACTTTGCTCGACCAGCAGATACAGCATAGTATTGAAGCTTCTCCTTATGTATATTATTGTTTAAGCACTATTGATTTCATGTGTGGCACGCTTAGCTACTTCAGAGATTAGTGGCCCACGAGCACAATCTTAGTAGGCTATTGCCAGTGCATTGTCGGAGTACTTCTTCTTAATGTTTGCCATATCCTATTGCTTATTCTTATTCTTATAATTCTTCTTATGTCAATTTAAAGCCTTTAATTACCAGTGAGTTATTCATTAAATTGCTGTTCAAAATCCGATACTTACTTCTTATGAGTATTCGAGAAGCATCTAACTTATCAGAAGATTCCTTGCTTGATGCTCGAGGACTATTGTTTAACGTAACGTAATAGTGCCGATCCGAAGTAGAGGGTGGAGGACTTCTTAAGTTCTTAGTTCAAGGGTGGATTACTTCGGCTTCGGCCAACACTATTCTTTAGTGTTGTAGTACTTTCTTCTTTGGTTGATTGTTGACCAGACTAGATAACTCCCGTCGTGTTATTAGTCTGTTGTGTGAAACGCTAGTACCGAGTTCTTGTATACCCCGTTATAGCAGATAGAACTCTGGAGGGTAGTGGCGTTTTTTGTTCGGCTGGCAGTACTCTGGGATTGGGATCGTGTGTTTCCGTTGTGGCAGCGAGCCATACTCGAGTCCTGTGTAAGAGCCCTAGTGTACCCGAGTGCCCGGTCGTAACACGCTCGTCTCCTCCCACTCTCACTAGACTTACATCTTATATATTATAATGAAATAATCAACTATCGAGAATAAAATATACTAAGATGCGTTGGTTAAGAATAAGGGCAGCTTCAAGCTGTGAAACAACATAAGAATATCCCAGATATTAGTTACATTGTCGTAGGATATATACTAAGGAAAAGCCGGCCGGCCGGCTGCCGCCAGCCGGTTTCTAAACGGCTGGGCAGCCGACACGCGCGCATGCCCGCACGTGGCTACTATGCAGGAGCGTCACAAAGGTAACTCCATCTGCGAAAGAAGCCACCGCACCATTGCAAACCAAATAAGAACACGACTGCAACAAATGAACACCAAGGATTGGCCCAGCCAAGTAAAGATAGTCCAACGGGGGATAGATACCTGCCCCAGAAAATACGGAATATCGCCCCACGAACGTGTATTTGGAGTACCACCTTTGCTCCTACCTCTACGTCATCTATCTGTCCCGTATGAGCCCTCATCCAATTTCGACCAACCCTAGTCCATCTAAAGAACTGCCTCCAACAACTGCAATACCTCCAAGGCCTCCAACCTGACGAAACTGCCAAAGTTAGTCCCCATCATGTCGGCGATCTTGTCATGGTTGCTCAATTACCAGTGCCGTCCAAACTCAAGCCGAGATATCAAGGTCCTTTCGAGATCCTAACTTTTCCAAATTGTTACCAGGATACAATTAACTATTTTGGTGAGTCACGCACATACCGAAATAGATATATACGTAGGTTCCATCCCATTGATGAGAATATGATTATGCTTGCAGATCCTAAATATAAAGACACATTGCCTTCATCTAATTACCAGAATTTAGGATCCTCAGAACCATTGACACCCCCCATTCTTCCGCCCATTTCTCCTCCACCTTTGGCAAAACCAAATCTTGTTGCACCACCTCTTCACCCCATATCTAAACCCTCTTATCAAGCCACATCCGCTGGCATTATTTTCACCCTCACACAACATTAACCCTGAAATTACCTTTCCACCTTCTACACGAATTGTCTCTGCATCTCCTCAACTCCCTACTCAATCTAACCAAACTGTCACCAACTTAAAGTCAAATCTTCCCATTTCCTCACCTGCTTTCAGCTTACCTATTTTTTCTGAATCACCCTGTCCCTTACCTATGTTACGACTGGGGTTCAAATATATCAGGGCTCTTTTTCATTGGACTAGTAATGGCATAAATGCTACAACGGAAAGCGCTAGCTCCAACCTCTGATGTATATTCCCAGTGAACAAAGAACACAAATACTCTACAGAGTTCTATATGCAATAATAGGCTATCAAACTCTCAATAAATGTGCGTCTACTCTAGGCTTAATGTTATGTGAAAACAGCCTATTACTACCTATAACCGAAGGTGCTTGGTTATGGTATGCAAAGTAAGGTGGTAAGAGAAGTTACAGCTTACGTTACTTTAATCAATAAATGTCAGGCACTCCTGCATGAAAGAAAGTGCACTAAAGTCCTTCTAACAAGGAATAATCTTTAAATGTTAGATGCTATAAAGATGCTCGTATCGGAAATGGAACCCAAAAAGGCAGGCAGCGGAACAATGCTCGTGCAGGCTATGCACACAAAAAGGCAGAATATATAATGCAGTCGGGGCCAAGAATATCCTAAACACTACAACAATAATAATCGCCACGACAATGCAGTATTCCTATCAACAAAAAGAGCCTAAGTCGTTTGTGTCTCCATACATCAAACTAGGCTGCGAAATGCTTGTGTAATCATAAATGGGTATGCATAAAAAGAGTAATTTGGTTAATATACTTAATGTCTACTGTGACTGATAAAGTCTAGCTAGAGTCAATGATACGAGATACTGGTGCGCATGGCATGCCGCATAGCCTAGTGCAAATCTCAAGTCTGTGCGTCAAATATTACGTTATAGGCAAGGGTAGCTCTCTTGAGAAACCTTAATACCGAAGTATTAAGCGTTCTCCTGGCGTACCTCAAAGACAAACAACGAGCTTAGAACAGTGCAGAATGGTATAGGCAAAAAGACCTCATTCGTGCATGCTCTACTCTCAATGGCACACAGACTAGAATTTACTCAATCAACTCCAGTTCTCAGGTATGTCGTGCAGCTTTTTACTAAAGCCAGCACTCATAGGAAACAATACCTTATAATATCAGACCCCTAGTCTAGCATTATCTAATCCAGCAGAACACTAATAATTAAAGGAAGCGGTACTAAACAATATGAATGGTAACCAATGCTTCGTAATCCACTTATCTTAACAACTAACATACATGGGTTATATCAGACCTTAACGCACAATACAACTGGCCAGCATGAAGCTGATTTTGCAGAGTTAACCAGAGGGGGTATAATATTACTAAAAGGTGGTGAAAGATATGGAAAAAGAGAGAGGTAGGCAGAGGAAAAGATTCTCAGGTGCGGAGCGGGGGACAGGTAGCAAGGGATAAAGATGAATGCGTTCTAGAAACCAGATCTGAGGGAGAGAGTGGCGAGGAACTGTATATATACTCGCACTAGCTCGAGGCGCGTGGGAAAAGTCCTCTAGCCACTAGCAAGGGAGCTAGCAGCATGGTAAGGACCTCTCTCAACCAAACCCCACGAGGCAGCCAGCCGTGACGTCATCGAGCGGGACAAAAACACTGCGCGCTCCCTCTCACTCTGTTCTACTCTCTCTCTCTCTCCCAGATCCCATCATTACTAGTTAATGATAAAACATATACTTTACAATTAAATATATAAAGCCTTGACATGGGTGAAAACAAAGAGCCTTTCTGGACTGCCCATGACACAAGCTTTCATATGAAATAAAGCACACTCTAATACATAAACTGTAGCCCCATCCACTGCCCTGGCGATCCTAGTGAGTCACTGTAGGACAAGCCATGCGGTTCTAACGGAGTGGTTAAGGTCACACCCCCCCAAGATTTTTCTCAGAGGCCCCAAGGCTCACAAAAATCTGATGGTTAGAACCCATGCTATATCTCCACTTCCCATCACCCAGCGGCAGTAAAATATCTGGCACAGTTCTTCAACAAAACATTTTTCAAAATTATAACCCTCCCCAACACCATAGGTTAAATTATATGTAGTTATGCTCCTCAAGAGCGAGCTTCTCTAGCCCAGCATTCTGAGAGGAGTGCAACTCAGAATTACTGCTATAACATACTAAACAATTTCAACTATCAAAGAAAGAGTTTTTATTTGATTTTTATGTTTATAATTTGTTTATTTCGGCTGCACTATAGGGGCAAGCCTAGTTTTTTCTTCTATACCAAACGCTCAACTCCTGCTTTACGACCCAATACGCTGGGCTACAACCGCGAGCCAACAAGCACCAAGCGCAAAATACTATCCAAACTAAAGCAGGAGGCTACCCGTGTGTCAATCTACCCAGGATCATATACCCTTGAACGACCATCTGCAACCACGTTGTCACAACTGGCAATATGGCGTATGTCCAGGTTATATACCAATAACCTTAGTGACCACCTGGTCAGCCTCATATTCCGATTGTGAAACTGGTCCAAGAACTTGAGAGGGTGATGATCTGGGTAAACTACAACGACCGGACCATAGGCTGGAACATAGACCTCGAAATGCCCCAGCGCAAGCACAACCGCTAGCAGCTCCTCCTCGACAACAGAGCAGCTCCCCTGGGTCGAATTGTACTTCTCCGAGCAGAAACTAACAGGATGCTCCAGCCCATCATCGTCCTTTTCCACAAGGACGGCACCAGCCCCACACCACTAGCCTCTGTTGCTAGTTGCAAAGGTAGGCTAAAGTCAGGGGCCCTGAGGATCGGGTGAGTGCACAACAGGTGTTTTACTTCTCTATACACCTTCTCACACTCAGGTGCCCATTTGAACTTCTTATCCTTCCAGTTATCCTCCACCTGAGCTTGACTGTCCCGTTCTCCTTCTCCACCTTGACTGCTAAACGTCATCACAGGCACAGTGAGAGGCTCAGGGGGGTGCCTCCCATACTCCTTCATGGGATTAACATGACATAACTGATTGCGCTTCCGTCTGTCTGGAGTGGCTACCAAGTAATCCAGGTCTGATAGCTCCTCCACCACCCTATAAGGACCAGCGTACTTCGCGGATAAGGGGTGACCTACAAGGGGCAGTAGAATCAACACCTCCTGACCCACGTGAAACTCCCTGAGTTCAACCTTGAGGTCGTACCTGTCCTTCCTGAGAGGCCTGAGAGCTAGTCAAATTACGGCCAGCCAACTCCAGACTGCGCAACATCCGTTCTCGACTGTTGAGGACACACTTGAGCATAGAACAAGGTTTTTCTGCGCCCTCCCATACTTCTTCAACCATATGGAGAGGCCCTCTGACACGGTGTCCAAAGACGAGCTCATTAGGGCTGAATCCCAAACTCTCCCCAGGTGCCTCCCACACAGCAAACAAAACACATGGCAGGCCAAGATCCCAATCCCTCCCACTCTCAAAGCAACAACAACGAAGCACAGATTTCAAGGCTGAGTGCCATCGCTCTAACACACCCTGGCTCTCCGGATGATACGCAGATGACACAACCCCAACAATCTCATGCTGCGGCATTGCTTGAACAAAGAGGCTAAAAGTGAAGTTGGGTCCCTGGACTGACTGAATCCCCTGCGGGTAACCATACCGGGAAAAATACACTAGCAAGCTTCGGACCACCGTCTTCGCCGACCCATTTCTCATAGGGTACGCGTCAGGGTACCTTGTTGCTACATCTCCCGACTGTGCATCACTGTCCTCCTTCAACTCTTTCGTCTTTTTAAGCCCATCCTCTGCCCCTTCAGGAACAGTTACTAGGTCTTCTCCAGACTCGAAATGTGGTCCTAATAATGAGTCCCCGAGAAGGTCCGTTGACACTAAACTCTCAACCGCATCAATTTTCAACCCCTTCTCGGTACCCTTCCTCCGCTGATCTAAAGATTGTTGACCAGAATGTGACTCCCTGGATGCAGGATCTCCGGTGGCAACACACGCCATAGGTTGCCCCGGACACTTCTCAACCCACTCCTGCTCCTCCCTACTCACGTCGGCCGGCTTCTCGGCAACGACCAAGGGTGGAGCCTCAGAAGTAGGTCCCGCAAAGTCGTTGCCGAGAAGGAGGTCGACGCCCCCAACAGGTAACTTCTCCACAATTCCTACATCCAGGTCACGAGTCACACCATCAACTTCCACCTTCATTCTTACAAGCGGGTATGACCTTGTCGCATTAACTCCCTGAACCACAACCACCCGCGCCGTATTGACAGGTTTACCAGTGAAATTTCTCAACAATTTTTGCGATGCCCCAGTGTCACGCAAAATTCTCACCTCATGTCTTCTACCCCCCCACTCCACACAACCGAGTCCCCTGTGGTCACTAAAGGCATCACAGACAGGGAATAAGCCTTCCGGATCCTTCTGCACTGGCAGTGTATTTACCTTGGAAGAAATGCTTCTAACAAACTCCGATGTCCTCTTGAACACTCCAATGCCGTGAGCAAAAGACACGGCTGCCGGAGGAGGTCAACTAGGGCACTCATTTGCCTTATGACCCTCCTGGTGGCACCTAAAACACATAAATTTCGGTTTCGGCTTTTACTGTGATGTAAAAGGCCCCTGACTTTTCACATACGGTGTGGTGTAAGGTTTGGATTCAGTTTTAGTTTCATGGCTCTTCTGTTTAAATGTGTCATTGTTACGGGGAGGGGGAGGATAACGGTCCTTAGCACTTACATCGTACTTCTGGGAGGACCCGCAACCCCGAATGAACGACAGCCATCGATCAGCCATTTCTGCTGCTTCGACTAGAGTTCTTGGGTTTTTCTCCTTTAAGTTCAAAGTTAGATCACCGCCCGTGCTCTTAAAGAACTGCTCCAACATCATTAACTGCTTAATTTCATCAAATGTTGTGACCTTCTCAGATCGGAGCCAGTTCCCCATAGCATCGGACAAGTCCCGGGCGTGTTCCAAAAAGGTGCTATCTCTTCCCTTAGTTACACCCCGGAACTTCAAACGGTACGTTTCTGGTTGCAGTTCGTAAGCCCTCAGGACAGCCTCCTTGAGATCCTCATACACAATACATAACTCCAAAGGTAACGCATCGTAGGCTTTAAGACCCTTGCCTATTAATCTAGAGGATACAAGTGCTGCCCATTTATTCTCTGGCCACTGGTGTTCCTGGCACTTCTTCTCAAAGCGTGTGAAAAATTCTGTTACACCACTCTCATCAAACACCGGAACCAGTTTCAATAAGTGCGAGAGAGACTGCTCATGACCACGGTTACCAGCCCCAAGTCGCTGTGCCTCTACTCGCGACTTCTCTACGTCCATGTCGGCACAGTACCTAGTCGACTCTAAATCAGCTTGGATTTTTGCTAGCTCTATGTGCTGGTTACTTTTTCTCTCTTCTATCTTGGCTCTCTCTTCTATCTTGGCTAATTCTAATTGCTGCTGAAGCTCACATGCCCTTTGTTGCTGCTGAAGCTCACATGCCCTTTGTTGCTGTTGAAGCTGACATTTTCTCTCTTCGATCTTAGCTAATTCGAGCTGAAACAATAATTCTGGAGATAACCCTTGAGGAGGTGAAGGTGCTACAATGTTTGAAATTACCGGTGGTCCCCCCAGGGGCAACCCACCCTGCCAGTCACCACCCAACTGCGGAAGCGTACCCGGGGTCAGCAAACTACTGGGATGGCTGGGAGTCGAGTGTAGGGGAAGCATGGCCGAAGGGCTCTGAGCACTCAACCCATCTCGCTCACCAGTCACCCTGCCCAGTACACACGTTATCAAGTTATCCCTGGTCATGCTGCTAGTAACCGCATGACCGATAGCTGTGGCCAGGCATTGAAGACCGTACCGATCAATACCCTCCAACCGCTCGGCAGTAACAGGCCATTGCAAAAATATCCTAGCATCCTCCTCACAGTTCACCCGATTAACCCTTTCATCATGCTGCTGTTCCTCAGTTTCGACATTACGTACTGTGTCTCCATTCTCCTCTGATCCGGTATAAGACATGATGCTCTCAAAAATTTCTCACCACAATATTCAGAAAAGAAGCACCCCAAACTCTTATACCTCGATATACACACAAAAATTATCGGAAATACTCAAGGGCTATACTATGTTGCAAAAAAAAAAAATATTCTTGCTGATCCCCGCAAAATATTCCCCAAAACAACAAATGTTCCCTGCTAATAAATGTAGGTTCACCAAATCCTAGGTAAGGTCGCCATTTGTTACGACTGGGGTTCAAATATATCAGGGCTCTTATTCATTGGACTAGTAATGGCATAAATGCTACAACGGAAAGCGCTAGCTCCAACCTCTGATGTATATTCCCAGTGAACAAAGAACACAAATACTCTACAGAGTTCTATATGCAATAATAGGCTATCAAACTCTCAATAAATGTGCGTCTACTCTAGGCTTAATGTTATGTGAAAACAGCCTATTACTACCTATAACCGAAGGTGCTTTGTTATGGTATGCAAAGTAAGGTGGTAAGAGAAGTTACAGCTTACGTTACTTTAATCAATAAATGTCAGGCACTCCTGCATGAAAGAAAGTGCACTAAAGTCCTTCAACACTAACAAGGAATCTTCTTTAAATTTTAGATGCTATAAAGATGCTCGTATCGGAAATGGAACCCAAAAAGGCAGGCAGCGGAACAATGCTCGTGCAGGCTATGCACACAAAAAGGCAGAATATATAATGCAGTCGGGGCCAAGAATATCCTAAACACTACAACAATAATAATCGCCACGACAATGCAGTATTCCTATCAACAAAAAGAGCCTAAGTCGTTTGTGTCTCCATACATCAAACTAGGCTGCGAAATGCTTGTGTAATCATAAATGGGTATGCATAAAAAGAGTAATTAGGTTAATATACTTAATGTCTACTGTGACTGATAAAGTCTAGCTAGAGTCAATGATACGAGGTACTGGTGCGCATGGCATGCCGCATAGCCTAGTGCAAATCTCAAGTCTGTGCGTCAAATATTACATTATAGGGAAGGGTAGCTCTCTTGAGAAACCTTAATACCGAAGTATTAAGCGTTCTCCTGGCGTACCTCAAAGACAAACAACGAGCTTAGAACAGTGCAGAATGGTATAGGCAAAAAGACCTCATTCGTGCATGCTCTACTCTCAATGGCACACAGACTAGAATTTACTCAATCAACTCCAGTTCTCAGGTATGTCGTGCAGCTTTTTACTAAAGCCAGCACTCATAGGAAACAATACCTTATAATATCAGACCCCTAGTCTAGCATTATCTAATCCAGCAGAACACTAATAATTAAAGGAAGCGGTACTAAACAATATGAATGCCAACCAATGCTTCGTGATCCACTTATTTTAACAACTAACATACATGGGTTATATCAGACCTTAACGCACAATACAACTGGCCAGCATGAAGCTGATTTTGCAGAGTTAACCAGAGGGTGTATAATATTACTAAAAGGTGGTGAAAGATATGGAAAAAGAGAGAGGTAGGCAGAGGAAAAGATTCTCAGGTGCGGAGCGGGGGACAGGTAGCAAGGGATAAAGATGAATGCGTTCTAGAAACCAGATCTGAGGGAGAGAGTGGCGAGGAACTGTATATATACTCGCACTAGCTCGAGGCGCGTGGGAAAAAAGCGGTTACAAGTCCTCTTGCCACTAGCAAGGGAGCTAGCAGCATGGTAAGGACCTCTCTCAACCAACCCCCACGAGGGAGCCAGCCGTGACGTCATCGAGCGGGACAAAAACACTGCGCGCTCCCTGTCACTCTGTTCTACTCTCTCTCTCTCTCCCAGATCCCATCATTACTAGTTAATGATAAAACATATACTTTACAATTAAATATATAAAGCCTTGACATGGGTGAAAACAAAGAGCCTTTCTGGACTGCCCATGACACGAGCTTGCATATGAAATAAAGCACACTCTAATACATAAACTGTAGCCCCATCCACTGCCCTGGCGATCCTAGCGAGTCACTGTAGGACAAGCCATGCGGTTCTAACGGAGTGGTTAACGTCACACCTACTACTCCAGCCATCCATAACATCCCCTCCCTAGAATGTCAAACTTCTCCTTCACTGTCCAAAATGTCATCAACGTTAGCCCATCACGCAAATAACCCACCTATAAATCAAACCACTAGCCTGATTATAAAAAGTCCTGAACTTTCTGCTCAGCTACCTATACCTCTCACTAGACATCCTAAAACCTCTACATCTTCTCATAAATCACCTACCCTGTCACCTAATCCTTCCATCACTTCTAATTCTAACTATACTTCCCCCTATCCTGTTCCAATATTGCCAAAAATACCATTAAGATCACCATCTTTAATGCAACCTATTTCTAATCCACCATGTCGAAGATCTGGCCGACGTGTGACACCACCGAAAAGATGGACGCCTACCTTCAAGCCGACCTACAAAAGGCGGGCTCCCACCAAAACCACCACCTCGCCACACCAAGTGCGAGGTCAACTCCTCAACCAGCCCCTCCAGCCATGACCAGGGATACAAACCTCCCACTCAATGAGCCCCTCCCACCTGGGCCAAACAACTCTACACAACCAATGGGTAACAGTACACCGTCACCTCCTCCAGCAACCACAGCTCCTACTGACCCTGCTCCCACGATGAAAATTAACAGTCTGGTTGTGCCCTCTGACGACATCAACACTGTCATCAAGTCTCCTGCCCATCTGCTCTATGTAGCCAAGCGCTCAAAAACTCCTCTTCAACTAACCTTGGCCATAGACACCACCAGCCCTGCCGACATCCCTTCAACCATCTGGGGTCTCATACTACAAAACTTGAAACCCTCTATCACTACCCGCACCTTCAGAACTTATAATTTAAGATCTCGAGGACGAGATTTCGTTTTGGAAGAAGGTGGTGAAATATCTGGGCTGAGCAGCCACCCCCAGACCAAATAGCAGCCATCCAGGACTGCAGGAAGAATAGAAGAAGACAACAGTAGGGGAGGATAAGAGAAAACAAGACCCCACTAGCTTCTCAGGCCTTAATTCCTGCCGGGATAAGCCAGTCTACCCCTCTTCCAGGATCTGCCCATGCTCTAAATTCCGGGGAAATAGGTCAGTCTGCCCGAGAAAGGAGTTCGAGCCCTGGCCACTCACAGGGGCCCCAGCTCCTCCAATGGCAGAGGCCAAAACCTCTGCCCGAGGCATATCATCGGTTCCAGCCTGACTTGCAGTACAGTGAAGAACTATTTATGCAAGTTGAGCACCAAGAACCTTCCCAATATCGGTACAAGTAGGAATCTCATTACCCCCCCGCCCCTATAGTACCCCCGGGAAGACTGGAATTAATGTAGAAGAGGTGACAAGTAAGAAACATATGGCCTGCAGAGTAAGAAAAAACAGATACCACGATAGGCTGGAAATCATCCATTACGTCACCATAATGCCCTCTAAAAATAGGGGACCAATATCAAGAGATTAAGAATCTCCATATGTATAAATAAATAACTACCATGTATTTTTAGATTAAGAATTCCCTTCACCATAGCCAAAAACAACGATATCCACATGTCCCTATGAAATTGAAATACACCAAACTGAACACTCAAAATAAACCAAATGTAGCCTGACTATAACAGAAGGAAATTAAGCAACTACTATTGTATCTCTCTCCTGGTCAAGCCAGTAGCGGGTAAAAACATAGGTAGCTTTGCTTCACCTGACGTCCATCCCAGAACCACCTTCCCCTGTACCTGGCAGAAAGGCAGTTCCCTCTGACATCCAGCCCTGCAGTACCACGAGAGGCAGTTACCCCTGACGTCCAGCCCTGCAGAACCACGAGTCCCCGTCGACCAGATTCACGCTCAAGGCTCCCTCTACCCTTTACCCTTGTAGTAACCTCTGACTGATAACTTTGTTTATCTAAATATAATCCTGCTTGACTAGCCTACAGTGACACCAGCGCCTTCTGTTGATACAGTATATTAACCCCTTGTGTGCTGTTACACTTTATTCTTATATAATCTCTATTTGGTGAATTGTATATCTAGTTACATATTCTATTATATAATTATATATATATATATTTGTTTTGCTTTTCTAGGTAGGTTATCACCCCTGGTAGCCTACTTCTGCATATTTCATACTTTTTGTTTTTGGTTATTTTTGTTTTCGGTTCGTCTAGGCTATCATCCCTGGTGGCCTATTTCTGCGTACTTCAATTTGTAAATTTTCAGTTAGGCTATCACCGCTGGTGGCCTATTTCTGCGTACCGGTATTTCATAATTTTTGTTTTCGGTTAGTCTAGGCTATCACCCCTGGTGGCCTATTTCTGCGTACCGGTATTTCATAATTTTTGTTTTCGGTTAGGATAGGCTATAACCCCTGGTGGCCTATTTCTGTTTAAATAAAAATAAAATTGTTTTCTGTTCGGCTATCACTGCATATTCAAATTTAATTTTGTTTTGTTTTAATTTTCGGTTAGGCTATCACCGCTGATAACCTATTTGTGCGTATTTCAACATTTTTGTTTTTGGTTAGGCCTATTTAAGTAAGTGAAGCGACCTGAAGGGAGTGAAGTGTTTTAAAGTGAGATAAGTGTTTTTTAAAGTGAGTTTAGTGTTTTTAAAGTGAGTTAAGTGTTTCTAAGTGAGTGAAGTGATCTGAAGAAAGTGATCGTCACCATGCCTCGTGCCTGTACGAACTGCGCCGGTAGGTTTGGTGCTTCCATGTTTGCTCCTGCCGATCCACAAGTCTGCCGACTCTGCCAGCAACGAGAGGATTTGACAGTAAAATTGGATGAAGCCCACAACAAGATCAATGCCCTCACCAGGAAGCTGGAATCACTCCAAGAGTTTGTAACACTCAACGTTGGAGTATCACTAACTCCAATTGTTTCAACTCCAACATCCACCACCGCCCCAACGTCATCTGCCAACAATCCAACACCTTCAGTAGCCACTGCAGCATCTTCTGACGAACCTGAGCCGACATCAAACCAGGACAGCCGCCCTGTTCACCGTAGTCTCTCCCCCACTCCTCGTGCAAGAAGCCTGCTAGCACGAACAGTACCAACCCCTCGCCCCCGTTCTAACCTCTCCTCTCCCCGACCTGTACGCAGAGTCCCGCCACCACAGGTTTCCGGATTTACACCAGTGAGGAACGGTGCACGGCCAACGCAGAAAAGGTCTCATCTACCAGTCACAATGTCAAACAGATTTGAGATATTGGTAGAGATGGAAGACGAACCAGAAGAGACCAGGCTCGTTGGGGATTCCATCCTACGAGGACAGGTCGAAGAGTTCTGCGACAGAGTCCCAAATAGACGAAAAAGATTTTGCATCCCAGGAGCTGGACTGGACGACATTCTGGAAGCCTTCGAAGATACCACAAAGGATGCAAATGAAAATACCCTTTTTGTCATCCATGCTGGTTCAAATGACGTCATGCGCACCACATCCGAAGAGTTGATGGAGAAATATCGCAAGATGATCCAGCACTACAAAAACAAGTCAAAGAATATCATCATCTCAGGCATTCTCCCCAAGATCGACGCACCTGACAAATTCTACGACAAGGCCTTCAGCACAAATAGCCGACTAAAATATTTGTGTCTGAGGGAAGAAGTTGAATTCATCAACCTCTGGGACAACTTCTACAACCAGCCTACTCTGTTCCGCAAGGATGGCACTCATCTAAACCCTGTGGGTTCAGCACGCATGGGTCGTCTCCTACACGAAGCAGTCCGCAGCCATGGATCAAAAAACGCCATCCGAGAAGAAGCAGCAGTGACATATATCATCCAATGCCAAGCAAAAAACAGAGGCAACCGAGGACCACCAGGGATAAGGACCGAAGATAGCGAGGACCGAGGACAGCCATGAACATAAATGTAGATCCGACAAGAACCAAAAATATTATTAAAGAGCGTTCCGGGAGTTCTAAAATAACAAATTTAAAGGTTTTCTATGCAAACGCTCGTAGCATACGCAATACATTTTCAGATTTAGAGGAGGTAGTGTTTACAGAATATTATGATGTGATTGGCATAACAGAATCTTGGCTCAATACAGAAGATAGAGACTTTTTAGCAGAGTATTCACTTCCCGGTTATGTAATGTTTGAGAAAAGCCGAATAAATCGAAATGGAGGTGGCGTTTTACTTTATATCAAAGAAAGTCTTAACCCTACCCTCTTGTCAAAACCTCAAATTGTGAACGTCGACACATCTTTTATGCTAATAAAGAATAATAAAGGTACAAAAATAATACTAGCGTTAATATACAGACCTCCAGCTCAATCAGTGCAAACTGACCGAGAAATTTACGAACAAATTGCAAATGTAAGTAACTCACAAGATATCGTTATTTTTGGCGACTTTAATTTACCTATGACCAAGTGGGGCGATACTCTTACTTCACACTCCGGACATAACTTGTATACGAACTTGCAAGAGAGTTCGCTTTATCAATTTGTTCGAACGCCGACCCGTGGTAATAACGTTCTTGACATTGTACTTGCAACAAAAGAAGAATTGATAGAGAATTTGAATGTTGGTGATGAATTCAGTAACAGCGACCATCGTACGATAACTTTCACTTTAAAGTTTACTAGTAACAAACCAAATAGTAGCATCGAAAAAGTCCCTAATTTCAAGAAAGCAAACTTCCATAAACTTAGAGCTATGTTTAAAGAAACTGACTGGAGCTTTTTAATTAACAATAACGACATAAATACATCTTGGAAGTTATTCGAAACCACTTACCTAAAAGCAGTGCAAGACTGCATACCATCGAAAATACGGCGTCCAGGCCATAATAATAAGCCCAAATGGTGGAATAAAGTTATTTCAAACTGCCTGCTTGCTAAAAAGTTTGCTAATGATAGATTAAAATCCTCACAAAATGACGAAGAACGGGTGAAATTTGTAGAGCTACGACACAAAGCCAAAAAGTTAATTAAGCAAAGTAAAAAGACCTTAGAGTTACATATTGCGAATCAAAGTAAAACAAACCCGAAAGAATTCTATAGTTATATCAGAAAGAAAAAAGTAGTTACTTCAACTGTTGGACCGTTAGTCAATGAAAATGGAGAATACACCAAAGACGAAGTACAAATGAGTAATGCCCTCAATACCTTCTTTGCATCAGTTTTTACAACAGAAGACCTCAGTGATATCCCTACACCATCGCCGATTCAGATTGATAATTCAGATGTTCTAAGCAATATCACTGTTACAGAGAGAGAAGTATTGAATTGTTTAGATAAACTCAAGGTAAATAAAACGCCTGGACCTGATACAATCTCGCCTAGAGTTCTAAAGGAAGCTAAGGATGAGCTCTCCAAACCACTGACATTACTATTCAATAAATCCTTGCAGTCTGGAACTATGCCTGATCAGTGGAAGCTAGCCAACATAACACCGATATTCAAAAAAGGCAGCAAATCCCTACCCAGTAACTATCGTCCAATTAGCTTAACCTCAGTTGTATGTAAAATGCTAGAAACGGTCATACGAGACAGACTCGTAAATCACTTAGAGGAAAATAACATACTTAAAGATACTCAACACGGTTTTCGTAAAAGACGTTCCTGTTTAACAAACCTCTTAGACTTCTTCCACGATATCCTCAACCTCTACGATGAGAGTAAAGCTGTAGATATTATATACCTTGATTTTCAAAAGGCCTTTGACAAAGTTCCCCACAAACATTTACTGCTAAAACTAAAAGCGCATGAAATACAAGACGGTGTGTTGAAATGGATAGAAAATTGGCTCAGCAACAGAAAGCAAAGAGTAGTCATAAACGGTAAGGCATCTAAATGGACCAATGTAAGTAGCGAGGTACCCCAGGGATCGGTACTAGGACCAATTCTCTTTCTTATTTACATCAACGACATAGATGAGTGTCTCACCTGTACAATCTTAAAATTTGCTGACGATACAAAAATTGCAAATAGCGTACTCTCAAAAGAACAAGTTGACGATCTGCAACACAATCTAGATAAATTGTCATGTTGGGCCCAAATTTGGCAAATGAGTTTCAATGCGGATAAATGTAAAGTACTACATATCGGATACCTAAATGAGAAAGCAAACTATTCGATGAATGGCACTCAGCTTAAGAATGTAAACAGAAAACCGATCTGGGAGTAACAATATCGAGAAACCTAAAACCGAGTCAACAATGTTCAGAAGTTGTTAAGAAGGCAAACAAAATAATTGGCTTTATAGGCAGGTCATTTGAGCATAAATCCAAAGAAGTTATCCTAACCCTTTACAATTCCTTAGTCCGCCCTCTTCTGGAATACTGCGTTCAATCCTGGTGCCCTTATTACCAAATAGATATAAAGAAGCTAGAACGAGTTCAACGTAGAGTTACCAAAATGATACCTAGCCTAAAGAACAAACCATACGAAGAGCGTCTTAGAGAATTAAATCTATTTCCTTTAACCCAGCGCAGATTAAGAGGTGACTTAATTCAAGTGTTCAAAATCATCAAAGGCATCGACAATATGAACTGTAGTAAGTACTTCACTATCGACCAATCTAATTACACGCGGGGAAACGGTTGCAAAATTATTGTTAAATCTTTTAACTCGCACGAATCTAAGAATTTCTTCTTCAATCGAGTTGTTAACTTGTGGAATGGGCTTCCCCGAAACGTTATAGACTGCAGCACCGTTGATTCATTTAAACTTGCCTAGACAAATATCTCGCATCAAACCCGCGACTGACTGCGTTTGTAAATGAATAACTTTATTTTATCCCCCCCTCAGTTACTAACCCATCTGTCCTCTACTAACTTCCGAATCCTGCCACGGACATTAGATCCAGGGCAGTAATTCCCTTTCCAATGTTCCCTTACCCACTCTAAACCACTGTTTGGACACTTGATCCTCAGTGTTTTGGAGGACAAGCAACCTAGAAGGGTCACTAGATATGTTGTTGCTTGATTTCCTTTGTACTCCTTTGTACCCTAAGTGTCTCTGAGTGTATTAAGTTGTGGCTATTTGTTGTAAAGGTAAGGTAAAATATGCGAGTATTCCATTTATAATTAACTTTAGATCTGTGCCCATGATCTATCGTGAATCTTTGCTACCGTGTGAAATAATAAATGTTGATATGTACAGTGATTATTGAAGTACGAGATATTGTCATATTAATCGGTGTTAATCCTTCAAAAACTTAAAATACCCACACACTTCATATTCATATATTATACGTGTTAATTAGTCGGATTACTCACATATTTTCCTCGTATGTGTTTATTATTCTTTGTGTAACTAAGTTGAAGTCAATGTGTATAAGTGAACTAATTCCCTGCCTAAGCCTTACATCTACCTAGAACCTACGCCCAAGTTCAGGATTCTTTTATCCACTTAATCACCAACCAGAGAGATTAATAATAACCTTTCCCTTATTTGAAAGTCAAGAACCCTTTCCGTTGACATAGAATTATTTTTTTATCATGATATCTGATTTTTATTAGTTCTTGTGAATAATCTAATAATATACGTTACTCGGGTCATGTAATTCTTTCCACATCAGATTGTATATTTCTTTATCGATTCCACCTACTATTTTGTTTTTTTATTATAATTATTACTTTATCTAGTAATCCATTGTTTATAATTGTATTTACCTTATGATACGACGCTACAGTAGTTCAGCGTTCTTTTAGGAATTTGTTAATTTATTCAGAACTCCTTTCATGCCATGTTTGGTATTTCATAAGTGCAACTTCGTCGTGTACGCCCATTCGAGATAGCTATTTGTTAAGCTATTTTCTCACGCTCATTCATCTGCGTTTCTTAATTAGTTGGATAATTTATCCCAATCTATATTTAATTATATTTGATCTATTCCGATTCAGTCACTATATTCATTTTGAATCTGAGTTCCTCAACCCGTGTGATTTAACCTCATCTATGATCGAATATTATTTTTCGTGTTTCATGTGAAAGATTATGCGCAATAAACTCTTAGATAGTTGAATTCAGATTTAACTCGTCTTCCTCCCTAGAATAAAATAAACCGCCTAACCTTAGTCCCTGATTTAATATCGCATTAAAGTACGTGCCTTCTGCGTGTCGTAAGAGGCGACTAAAGAGGTTGGGTCGGTGGGCTTGCGACCCCCACCCGGAAAAAATATCTAAGCAAAGAAAAACGAACGAACAGCCTCGGATGCGGATGGAACCAACGTTGACGAACCACGACCGACTAAGGACATGCCTTCGGACATTCTGAGAATGGCTACGTGGAATGTTAGTGGCATGAATGATGGCACAAAAGAGAGAGAGGTTCTGGAAGTGTTAGTGAATGCCAGGCTGGATGTATGTGGAATGACAGAGACCAAATGGAAAGGTTCAGATGTGAGAGAATGGAAATGTGGAATGGGTGTGTGTGCTGGAGTGAGTGAAGGAACAGCGAGAGAAGGTGCATGTTTGTTTGTAATTAGCAAATGGAAGGAATGTGTAAGAGAGTATGGGTCTGTGGGTTCAAGGATTGTGTGGGTGAGAATGAAAGTAGGAATACAAACGTGGGTGATTGTATGCGTGTATGCCCCGACAGAGGATATACTTGAAAGAAAGAAAGAGGAGTTCTGGATGAATGTGGAGGCGTGCCTGGAGAAGTTTGACAAGAACGAAAGAATATTTCTGATTGGGGATATGAATGGTAAGGTGGGTGATAGGAAAGTTGAGGGAGTGGTGGGAGGGTGGGGGGTACCATCAGAGGTGAATGGGAATGGTAGTGCACTTGTGGACGTATGTGTGGGGAGGAGGCTGTGGATAGCCAACACCTTCTTCCGACACAGAATGATCCACAGGTACACGTGGAAACGGATGTTGACGATGAAGGATAAGACAGTGGTGGAACGAAAGTCATTGATTGATTATGTATGTGTGGATGAACGAATGAAGAAATCTGTGATGGATGCTAGGGTGTATAGGGGTATTGGAGGGGGTCTGTCTGATCATTATGTAGTGGTAGCTAAGGTTAGGATACAAAAGAAGTGGGTGAGGAGAGCGGGAGGGAGGCGAGAGGAGGGTGGAATGGTGAGGAGGGTGGAGAGGTTGCAGGAGGAGGAAGTCAGGGAGGAGTACAGGAGAGCAGTGGAAAGACGACTAGGTGGGTTCGACCTGGAAGTTATGGAGGAAGTGGAGGAGATGAGCAAGGTGTTTAAGGATGAGATCTGTGCAGCATGTGAGGAGGTGTGTGGAGTGAGGAGAAGAGGGAGGGGAGTGAAAGGTACAGCATGGTGGACAGAAGAGGTAAGAATAGCTGTGGAAGAAAAGAAGAAAGCATATAGAGAGTGGTTGGGTAGTAGAGGGAATGAAGATTTCGAGAGACAGAAACGAGCGAGGTACGTGGAGAGTAAGAGGGTGGTGAAGAGAGTAGTGAAGGAAAGTAAGAGAAGAGTAGATGAGGAATTTGGAAGGAATCTGAGTGTAAAATGGAGGGAGAGTAAGAAACTGTTCTGGAAAGAAGTCAAGAAAGTTAGGGAAGGTAGCAAGGGAAACAGTAAGGGTGTGAAAGATAAGAATGGGAGAATGCTAGCCGAGAAGCAAGAGAGAGTCGAAAGATGGAGGGAGTACTTCAGTGAGTTGCTAAATGAAAGGAATGAAGAGCCAGCAAACATAGCTGGATATGGTATGGGAGGGAGAAGAAGAGAAGTAGTGGAGGAGGAGGTGGGGATCAGGAGGTCAGAAGTGTGGGAAGCCATGAAAAGAGTGAAGTTGGGGAAAGCACCAGGAACAGATGGAGTGTGTGGGGAAATGTTGAGGTATGGTGGTGAGATAGTGATATAATGGGTATGGAAAATGTGCAAACTAGCATGGGAGAAGGGGAGTGCACCCGATGACTGGAAGACTGGCATAATAGTCCCCCTATATAAGGGCAAAGGGGAAAGAGGAATGTGTGGTAACCACCGAGGAATATGTCTTCTAAGCGTAGTAGGGAAGGTATACAGTAGGGTAGTGATTGAGAGAGTGAGAGTGAGAACGGAGAAATGGATAGGCGACGAGCAGGGAGGTTTTAGGAAGGGAAGAGGATGTGTAGATCAGATTTTTACCCTGAATTGTGTTGTGGAGAAGTATCTGGAGAAGAAACAAAAGGTGTATGTTGCCTTTATGGACTTGGAGAAGGCCTATTACAGAGTGGATAGAGAAGGTTTGTGGAAAGTACTTAGAATATACGGAGTAGAGGGCAAGTTGCTGAAAGCAGTGAAGAGCATGTATGAGGGTGCAAAGGCGGCAGTACGTGTGGAGAGTGAGCAGAGCGAGTTCTTTGACCTGAATGTTGGTTTGAAACAGGGGTGTGTGATGTCCCCGTGGTTGTTTACTGTATATATGGATGGAGTTATGAAAGAAATACTATCAAGAGCAGTGGATGTTGGTGTATCGCTGAAAGGGAGGGAATTGAGTGGAAGCTACCTATACTGCTGTTTGCGGATGATACAGTTCTGATGAGTGATAATGAATGGAGTTGCAGGGTCTGGTAAATGAGTTTGGAACAGTGTGCGAAAAACGGAATTTGAAGGTAAATACGGGGAAGAGCAAGGTTATGGTCTTCGAAAGGGGTGAAGTCACAGAGTGTGAGGTGAAGCTGAACGGTCAGGCTATGGAGATCGTCAACTCTTTTAAGTATCTGGGCAGTGTGTTGAGTAAAGATGGGACTATGGATGAAGAGGTGCGGGAAAGGGTACAACAGGGGAAGAGGGTTGTAGGAACGCTAAAAGCAGTAACAAGAAATAGGGTGGTCAGTATGGAAGTGAAGAAGTCCTTGCATGACAGTGTGGTAATCCCGACACTGACTTACGGAAGCGAAGCATGGACGTTGGTTGAGAGACTCGGACCAAGAGTGAGAGCAGTGGAAATGAATTACTTAAGGAGTGCGTGCGGAGTTACATGGAGGGATAGACAGACTAATGAGGAAGTAAGAAGGAGGTGTGGTGTGGAGGTAGATGTGCTGGAAAGTGTGAAAAGGAACAACTTGAGATGGTTCGGCCATATGGAACGTATGGAAAGCGAGAGAATGACTAAGAGGGTGTACGAGAGCGAGGTGGAGGGACAGAGGGGGAGAGGTAGACCGAATATGAGGTGGAAGGATGGAGTGAGGAACTACATGAACGAAGGCTGTGCTGGTTGGGGGGAGGGGCGTCGACTGACTGGGGACAGAGGTGCATGGGGGCGGTTCGTTCGTGGCCACCCCTTCGGGGATCACGGCGTCAGGCAATAGATAGATAGATAGATTAAAGTAAATTGTTATTTCCCGTGACCGCAGTCCACCTGAGCTATGCCCCTCAGGGCGGGCTTTGAACTCTCACCTGAGCGCGGCCTGGCTTCCTACTCCTTGTCACGCATTCACCCCGCACAGTGAACGATTAGTTTCACAGTCTATCGTACCATTGTCAGAATTCTTCGCGTTAGACGCTTGTCGATTCACATAGGTATTATTATCAATGATTCTTACCCTGTGTATATATATATGTATCTGTTATACCATGCATATTTTCATTTCTTTAATTCTGTGTAAGTAACTAGAAACCTCATTCGAGAGTCACCTTAATTCACTCTCACCACCACTATTTATTGTTTGCTCTCTATTTTTTATATAAAAGTCGAGTATAGTATCAATATAATCTTACTATATGTCTGTGAATAAATAAGAGTGTAAATTACCTTGTGTGTTTATTGTGTTTCTTGTTGCCTGATTGAGTATATAATTATCATATCTACTGCGCTCGATGTGTCCCTGTTGAACAATATTCCAAATCTAAATATCCAAACCCGGATTAATAATAGATAATACTGAAGCCTGTTGGATATCAACCCGGCATAACAAGTATATTTGGTGAAGGTAATTATTAGAGGTGGACCGGATATTGATTTCTTGATATTTGCGAATGCGGATGTAGATGCAGATATTTATTTTCAGTATTTGCGGATGCGGATGCGGATAGTCCTATTTACTTCTTAACCCTCTGAGGATCCATGAAAAGGACCATGATGCACGTCTTTTTTTTTGTTCTCTGACTATTATTAGACGATTTTTTCAGATTAGGAAGGTATATGGAAGTCAGAGGGTTGATTGGGATCGTCTTTACTTCTTTACCCTTTTAATACCCACATATCCTTCCTAAGCAGCATCAAATCGTCTAATGATAGCAAAAATAAACTGCTAAAACGTGTCAGAGCTTCAAGGGGTTAATAGTTAATTAGTTATTCTATAAAAGTTTAATATAATAAGTTTTTATGACTTATTAGTTACGAAAATATCCGCAGTATATCCGCATTATTGGATGCGGATGCGGATGTACAAAATGATGCGGATATCCGCGGATGCGGATGCGGATATGGATATCCGGTCCACCTCTAGTAATTATATAAACGAATATCAGGAAAGATTAAACTCATGTTGCCTATATACTGTCTATGTCGTAAGGATAATAGCGAAAGTGACTACTTGAATGGTCAATAAAACAAAACACAATAAATGAACAGCGATATGAATGCAACAGCTGGTTGTTCTTTTGATATCCACTAAAACCGAGTTGGCTACAAGTAGGTTGATAAATTATGTTGATTTTAAAGGAGTTGTTGTTGTAGTTGGTGGTGGTAGTGTTAGTAGTAGTCTAAAAGCAGCATTGGAACACCTGCTTGTTCCCACCTTAATATTTTATGCATTCACAGTTGATGGGGACAGGTCTTAATCTCTCGCTCTCCCTGTTGTATAATTAGCATACCAGTTAATCTTCTCTCGCTATTTCTTTCCCTCCCTCTTCCTCGCTATCTCTCTCTCTCTCTCTCTCTCTCTCTCTCTCTCTCTCTCTCTCTCTCTCTCTCTCTCTCTCTCGTATAGGTAACAAAACAAACATTACACAGAACAAAGGTTAAGCATCAGTAGTATACAATACTTCATAACTTCCTTCTTTACTATGAATTTTACAGTTGAACATGTTTCATTCTGTCGGTGGCCATGTTTCCCCAACTAAATTTCATGACGACCCAAGGTCGGAGGGAGCGGTGGGCGGGGAGAGAGTATTCTGCTATGCTATCCTTACCTTCCACTATGTAGCAAATTCAATGTTAGCATTAAGTCCGGACTGCCTATAGGGACAGCATGGTCTGTGCAGTGCGTGTATCTATGTAATTAACTGTATGTAATACACTCTCTCTCTCTAATAAAAATGAGAACATTATGGTACCGTAATTTAAAAGCATATTGAGGCTCCATCTTGAATATGGCGTACAATTTGGGTCTCCTTATAGGAACAAGGACATGAGAATCTCGAGTCAGTGCAACGTAGAGCACTGAAATACTGTACAGTATATATCATATCATGAAAGTTTAAATTTTTGTGTTTGTTTTCACTCAAGAAAAGAAGATTGTGAGGTAAATTAAATGAGTTTTAGAAGATATTTAAGGTGTTTTAAAAAATGTATGTAGATTCACTGATCTAATTCAATAATATTAACTCTGAAATTAAATTTAATTATGAACCAGGATGGTGAATCTCGATGTCACAAAGCACTTCTTCATCCACAGTGTGGTCAACGAGTGGAATAAGCTGCCAGAGCAAGTGCTACAGTGCCAAACAACTGACACATTCAAAAGAAGTCTAGACATCTATTTCGAGGAGGTTGGAGTGATATAGATAAAACCATAGACTACAGTAGATCTGGACTTGACACGAAAATGGAACTTTGCAGTAAGGGACCCAAAATCGGAAAACCAACCCCCAAGTTCGAACCTCGAAACCGCGATTTTTGTTCGCGGTTTCGAGGTTCGAACTTGGGGGTTCGTTTTCCGATTTTGGAAAACGAACCCCCGAGTTCGAACCTCGAAACAGCGATTTAGTTTTTTCGCGGTTTCGAGGTTTGAACTTGGGGGTTCGTTATCCGATTTTGGGTTCCTTACTGAAAAGTTCCATTTTCGTGTCAAGTCCAGATCTACTGTAGTCTATGATAAAAAATGAATAAATAAATAAATAAAAAAAATATATATATATATATATATATATATATATATATATACCTGTATATACTAGGAGGGGTACCCGGCGTTGCCCGGGTTTAAATTCTACTACAATAATCACCATCATCAATCACTACTACCACAATCATCACAATACTACTACTACCATAGTCACCGGCCTCGACCTCCCTGTGCCTCATTAAACGGCGACCACGATTTCGGCCGCTAAATGACTTCCGATTTTGGATCTGACCTCATCCGTACCCCCATTTTGGGGAGCTGCGAACAACTTTCGTTCCATACACCTTTTCGATCGGAGGCCTCCTTCTGCCCCAAACGGCCATTTTTTCGCATTTTTTTCGCTCCCGTATACTACATAAGTTCTGTCGAAAATTTGATTAAACAAAAGTGTCTCTGATTTCCACTAAACTCGCCTAAAACCATCTCCAAAGCCTGGGCTTTACAACGGTGCCCCACACTCCCACCTGGCACCAAAACTGTGGGAGGAGTTTAGTAACAAACAGACAAACATTGACCTTTATTTATTAAGATTAATATATATTAGGTTAAGCATCAATAGTGTTCAGTACAATATTTCTCAACTTCCTTCTTTACTACTATTTTGTTTTTTTGTTTTTTGAGACAATGAACGGAGGAAGGAAAACACAGATAAAACAAAAAGGTCCATGTGCCTAAAGGCATCCTCCATTCATAAAATGTTTGTAACAACTGGATTTAAACTTTTGTAGATTGTAAGTTTGTGGAAAGCAACTCGAGGGAAGTGAATTCCAAAGAGTAGTAGTTCTAGGGATAAATTAATTTTGATAAACAGAAGTTCTGCATTGTGGAGGAGAAAGTGTAAATTCATGGGCACTCTCAGCTGCCCTAGTTCTACGGGGAAAGATGTGGAGAGGTGGCACAATTGAAGCAAGTTCCTCGGAACAATTGCTGTGAAAATATCTGTAGAATAATGGAAGGGATGCAACGTTTCTTCGTATGGATAATGTAGGAAGGTCCTGTGTGATTACAGGGTTATTGATTAATCTAATAGCTTTATTTTGAATTTTGTCCAACTGCCTCAATGCAACCACTCCACTTCCACTCCACAGAGGTGAACAGTAATCCATCTGAGAACGCACATGACTTTTATATATTACGGCCAACTGCTCGTCAGTGAAGAATTCTCGAACTCTGTACAGGAGTCCCAGTTTTTTAGAGGCATTCTTAGCAATGCTTCTAACATAATGTGTCCAGCTCAAGTTAGTAGTTAATGTTACACAGAGAATGTCAATACTAGGGGAAGTGGGAATATTTACATCATTAACAAATATATTGGAGTCAGTGAGATTCTGTCGGTTAGAAAATTGAATGTACTTGGTTTTCTGTGCATTAAAGGAAACTAGATTCTTTTGTCCCCATTCATTAATTCTAGAAAGGTCCTGGTTCAGAGAAATTGCAGTGTTTATTTTTGAATTTATAAGATCGGGTTGGGTGAAAGAATTGGTAAATATATATTTTCTTATTCTGATGGGGGCTTTGTTTCCCCAGTTATATTTCATGCCGAGCCAAGGTCGGAAGGAGTATTGGGTGGCGAGATAGTTTGTTTGCCTTTGTTGTCCTTGCCTTCCACTTTGTAGCAAATTCTGTGTTGGTATGAAGTCCGGACTGCCTAGTGGGGACCGCAAGGTCTGTGCACTCTGTGCGTCTATGTCAATCTATGTATATCTTGTGTTGATTGGCTTAACATGGATATTGATTTTTAATTAACAAAAAACAAATTAAATTAATGTATTTCTATTGTTGTTTTTAAATATTAATTATATATGATATGTTTGTATTTTAATCAAAATATCGTAGATAACTATAATATAACAAACTATTTTACAGAATTATAAGAACTTTTGAGCAATGTGTTATACGATCATGCATTGAGTTTCATATATTCAAATTGTAAAAAAAATGATAAGAAAAAGCTAAATAATCATACTTTAAGACAAATCAAATTAAAACAATTACAAGTGAATCTCGTATACCAGTGTGTCTTTGTCAATGTCATAAACGTATTAATAATGTATTCATATTTGTTAGTGTTAGTATGCATGTCAATTGTAATGCCATACAGAGCCATGCAAAGTAAAATACAACCATGAATAATGTTATTCGCAAATTTGCAAATTGTAATGCAATAGCGTATGAACTTTATGAGTAACTGAACATCTGGTTAGCTATGAACAGTTGACCAAATAAGTAATTATATGTTTCCTCCTCTGATCAGTAATAATGTCTGCTAGATGCCGTATAATATATTCTAATGGTAGCCAGAATAAACTGTCAACATACGTCATGATGCTCAAAGGGTTAATAACGTAGTTTACTAATTACCTAAATAAAAAGGTTAGTTCCACCATCACACCGAGTTAAAAGGTAGGGGAATTGTTTTAAGTGTGCGTGTGTGTGTGTGTGTGTGTGTGTTTGTGTGTGTGTGTGACTACCGTATGAATGAGAGTGATACCCCCCTTAATAAACTACGACTGATAAACTGTTGATGGACCTACAGCAGAAAGGACCATACAGCATAGGTTATATATACATATATATATATATATATATATATATATATATATATATATATATATATATATATGTGTGTGTGTGTGTGTGTGTGTGTGTGTGTGTGTGTGTGTGTCCGCATACAATATAGAGAGAGTGAGACTGAGAGGGAAAGAAATAGCGGGAATGTGTGTTTGAGCTTACACGTATGAGATACTATCTGTGAAGGTTTGTGACCGTTAGAAACCAATGTGTATACCCCCACCCGCCTTCCACACACATACATGCACATACAACACCACACACACATTCCTCTTGCTCACACACATACACACACATCAAACACACAACTTCCTGTAATGTGTATCGACCCCTGCCTGCACTATTAATACATTTATTATTCATAAGAGGGCCTGCAAGAACGCCAGTATTGCTTCCTTAACCACTAGCCTGACAGGTATATACCATTAACCCTTTTCAGGACTTGCAAAAAGGGTTATTATGTTGCAGTAACAGTAACATTGAAATATATTCGATATAATACTATATAGAAACCTTACCGACTTCATAGAGTAGCACAATTCCAGTATACTGTAGGTAAAAAGACTTATATTATGGACAAAGCAAACGGTGGCCGATGCTCAGAGAAAGCGACACACGCACGAATCAGTTCACTATTGATTTTCGAAGCATTACCAGCGAGACAATCAGTGTCACTTGTTGTATTGTTGTTGTTCCAGGGAAAGAAAATCTTAAATGTACAGACTTCACTGATATTGCAGAGATATTGTGGAACTAATAGCTGTCCTACGTTTAGTGTGCTTCTGATTGCTATAGTCTATCCATTATAATTAGGCCAAACATCTTGACCACTAACCTCTATAAGTCAAAGACGACTAGAGTAATCTAGCTAATATTTCTACAATTTACGAAGAGTCAACCAGGGAATAGGTGTGGGAAGTTACAGCCCATTTGCAAAAGCACCTTTTGAGTTACAGAGGTTATGGGTTATGATTTCTGGGCTACCTATAACGAATGGACTGTAGATAAGATAAATAGTACAGTATATAGAGGTAGACGTATATCAAGATATAACAAATGTTCTCAGTCTTTCCTCTACACAACTAGCTAACTCTGGAACACTCCCTCAATCAATCTTTCCTTCATCCTACGATTTACACTGCTTTAAACTTTGTGTGTCCAGGCATTTTGACCCCAACGTTCCTTGAATTGGGCTATCTGTCACTCTTTTGGTTGTGGGGGAGACACTCGTTACAGACAGCCTGCCTTTTCTCTCCTTCATACACATAGGAAACAAAACAAGAGTATTGCAAGAGATGCACAATCTCTGCGTATGAATAATGGAGGAAGATCCTGCGTGACTGCAGGGTTATTGATTGATCTACTTGCTTTGTTTTGAATTTTGTCCAACTGCCACAACTCAACATCCATTCCACAAGGATGAACAGGTTTCCATTTAAGAACGTATATGACTTCTATATATAATGGCTAACTGCTCGCCAATGAAGAATTCTCGAACTCGGTACAGTAGTCCCATTTTCTTAAAGGCAATTTTAGGAATGGGTCTAATATGAGGTGTACAGCTGAGACTGGCATTTATTGTTACACCAAGGATATCAATACTAGAGGAGTTGGAATATGTATATCATTAAAGATTAAGTAGCAGTCTGAGAGATTATGTCTGTTAGAAAATTGCATTTACTTGGTGTGACGCTTCTGCATAGTAGCCACGTGCGGGCATGCGCGCGCGTCGGCTGCCCAGCCGTTTAGAAAGCGGTTGGCGGCAGCCGGCCGGCCGGCTTTTCCTTAGTATATATCCTACGACAATGTAACTAATGTCTGGGATATTCTTATGTTGTTTCACAGCTTGTAGCTGCCCTTATTCTTAACCAACGCATCTTAGTATATTTTATTCTCGATAGTTGATTGTTTCATTATAATATATAAGATGTAAGTCTAGTGAGAGTGGGAGGAGACGAGCGGGAGAGAGAGACCGGCTTGGGGACGTTGCTTCGCGCGGAGAGTCCAGCTTGGGACGAGCCTGATGTTGCCATATGCATTTTATCGCAACGTTAGGCTTAGTTTCGACTCATGCACGGGGTAGACGATTTTGACCCGGCAACTGTGTTGAGTGTTGCCAAGCCTGGGATGTATTCTGCATGCCTAGGGCGGGGTCCAGACAGATTCAAGACTCAGAGCTCACCTCACTGTCGTACCCTTCGGACCCCCTTGATATCTATCCCTCTCAACCCCACTTAGAAACTTTCTCTCTTACTTTGTATACCTTCCTTCCACTACTTCACCAATCTATTTAATTATCCCATCCCCTTGATAGACCTTATATCTATTATTGTATTAACGACGAGCTCTCAGATAACTAGATAGGATTTTGGGCCTTATGCAGAGATTTAATTGTTAATGAGACCTAGGAAGCTTTTTTGTTGTCTCATATTTGGTGGTTTCATGCTTGCTGGTGTGTTCTTGTGTCAGGTTAGTAGGGGCTAGACCGGAGGGGAGGCTTTTTGCGATCCTTTAAGTAAAGTCTGCTGGTGCGAGTCCTGTGGACCCGCACGACTTTACTAGGATACCCGTGGGAGTCTGGGGGCATTTTCTTGTCTGTGTCCCTGTGTGTCTAGTATTGTGTTGTGTGAGGGCCCTTGCCTAGTCCACTCAGCACTGCGCTAGCACGTCTTGCTTTTGTTTTAGGGTCGCCAGGAGAGAGTCAGATACTTGCGATCTGAGTCTCTCAAGAGAGCACCCTTTCAGTTAGAGTAATTTGGCGCACAGACTTGGGAACGTCCCTAGGCTAGAGCAGGTGGCTCAGCCCGGGTATCCGAAGCCTATATCCTTCCGGCTAGACCTCTGCCACCTGGCAGATTAACAGCTAGGGGTTTATTTAGTCCATGAGCCAGGCCAGATATCGGTACCACCTGGGGTGACTAAACACGAATGGTACTAAAATGTTTATAGAGTGACTGTAAGTACATTAAGATATGATAGCCTTCTCGCACTGGTAGCTTAGTCTAATTTTTTTGATGCAATAGGGGCGCTACCCAAAAATAAAGATTTTTAGCGTGACGCTCGGCGTTTTCCTCATTTTCTTTAAAATCCATCACACAATCATCGCGAAACTTTGAACACCTATGTAGAATTATATTCTCTACCAGAGTTGTTCCTAGGTATTTTTCAAATTTCCTCATATTTCGGAATATACTCTATATTTTGGGTATTTTCCTCTAAATCTAGAATAAATCCTTAAATATGGGGAACATTGAAAAATATATTCTAACAGCTCTTGTAGCTTATTTGATTCTCTACAAGAATTATTCCGATGTGTATTTCAAGTTTCTCCATATTTAGGGGTTTATTTCATATTTGGGGATTTTTGGTTATATTTTGGGGATAATTTATTATTGGAAGGAGCAAACATATGTAGAGTGGTTTCCATGTAATGTGTTTGTTTGTTCATGGTTTAATGGTGATATTTTTTGCAGGTGTGTGTCGACTGTTTGACGGCAGGATGGAACCATCTGCGAGGAAGAGAGCACGGATCGACTGTATCATCCACTGCTCTGATGATGACAGCGATGCTCTGGTGTCACCACAGGATTTGGACTCCTGGAACACATTGCTCAGGGCTGCAGAAATCAGGCAGCATGATCCAGTCCTGGAAGCAGCCAAGGGCCTTGAAGAAGGAGGAATACCACACATACATTATCACCGTAAATGTCGTAGTCTCTTTACAATGAAGAAGTCACTGGATTCTATCCTTGCCAAGGGTGTCAAGATAGAATCAGCAAGCGTTGACCCCAGGAGGAGGGCATCAAGGGATGCCCCTAGTACTAGCAGGGTGTATGCCAAAGGATGTATCTTCTGCGAGAAGTCAAGCAAGTACATAAAAACAACAAAGACAAGGGAGCCACTCATACAGTGTGTTGAGCTACGAGCAGATGAGAAGATTCGCAGAGCAGCAATAAGGAAACTCAACCAGAGAATCCTTGGTTTAGTTAGCAGAGACCTTGTTGCTGCAGAGGGTCACTACCACAAGTCGTGCTACAAACTCTTCACAAAAGATGATTTCCCAGCGGCCGCCAGGTCGGGTGCAGGTGAAAATCAGGAAGAAAGCGAGGAAGCACGCTACGAAGAGGTTGAGAGAGAAGCCCTCGAGGAACTCTGCTTGTATATAAGGACCAAATTATTCCCCAACCCAGAGGTACTGCCTATGACAAACCTCACATCTAGGCTTGAGAGATCCATGATGTCCCGTGGTATTATCCAACTGAAACCAGCGACAAAGAAACATGTTCGCCGAAAGATTGAAACCGAGTTTGGAGAATCACTACGCTTTGTCCCAGATGAGAAAGGAAAGCTTCTAATCTATCCACGCAGCCTCTCAATGGACGACCTTGCCCGGCAAGCACACAAAATGGCAAAAGACCTGCAAGAAGCAAGAGCAGCTAACTCTGACGATGTCTTAACCAAAGCAGGAATGCAGCTGAGGAATGAGATCAATAAACAAGATGTGAGTCAGCCATGGCCTCCCGATACAGATCAGAATGTCATTCCTGCAGCAGTCACTCAATTCCTGCACACCCTGCTGACAGGAGAGTGTGAGTGTGAAACTCCCTCTGAAAGAGCTCAACGTCTTGCCACTTCCTTTGGCAGTGACTTGGTCTTTGCTGTTACCAGTGGCAAGACAAAACCACCCAAGCACGTACTGCTGACCAATGCTGTAAAGTCTTTGACAGGAAACACAGAACTGATCCGAACTCTGAATCGTCTTGGTCACTGTGTGTCTTACTCAATGTTTGAGGAGATCGATACAGCCCTTTGTATCCAGAAGCTGGAATGCTCAAAGGATGACATTCCACTGCCAGCAAACATCTACCCTGGTGTGTTCACAACCCTGGCCTGACTTCAGCCACCCAGACCTACAGATGGCCAGGATTAGAAGAGATGAGGCCGATGTCCAATCTTTAGTTCAACTGATGGAGACCAGCTGGTTGAACCCCTTCAACGCAGAGCAAGAAGATCTTGTCAGTTTGTCAACTGCGACTATGGCACCACCAGAAGTTGTCAAAGACCTTCTAGGGGCCTACAGAATAGGAGAGGATGCATATCAAGCCTTCAAGGAAGAGCGCCTGGAGATCGATACGCCAACTATACAGTTTCATGACACGATGACGAAGACGAAACTGAGAACGTTCACTAACATCAGAATGAAGCCACGCTCACAAGACCATGCCAAGGAGGCTATCTTAAAGGCTGACAGGAACCTATTTGGCCAGATGATCCTTGTTGCCGAGAACAGAAAGCTCAAAATGAGTGATGTCTTGGCTCATCCCCTTGGGCCTTTGCCTTGGGCACTTGCCAGCGGTGATGGGTCTCTCCGCAAGACCAACAAGGCTGCCCTAGCAAAGGAGTTAGAGAGGAATGTTTCTCCTGCAGAAGTGATACCCGAGCCCTCTGCTACCATAATTGATGGGATGAGCCTGGTCCACAAACTGAAGGGAAACGACAAAACTTTTTCACAGCTTGCAGGTACAGCACTGAGTCACGCTGTTCATGAAGGTGCTAAGAGCAGGCGCATTGATGTTGTGTTTGATATCTACAAGGAGACATCCATCAAGGATGCAGAACGAGCCAAAAGAAGTGCAGGCACAGGAATTCATTTCAAGAACATTCAACCTGGGCACAACATCCAGCAGTGGAGAAAGTTACTCGGTAGTTCCTCCAACAAGGCAAGTCTTATCAAGTTCTTGGTAGAAGAATGGAAGGCACCACAGCACAGGGAGAAGCTCAAGGACAAGGAGCTGTATGTCACATGTGAGCAGCGCTGCTTCAAGATCACCAAAGAGCAGTGGGAAGAGGCTCCTGAGCTTAAGTCAACTCAAGAAGAAGCAGACACACGCCTTCTTCTCCATGCACTTCATGCAGCAGAATCTGGGAACAAGTCTGTCATCATCACTGCAGAAGATACAGACGTCATGGTGTTGTGTCTTGGCATGTGCCACAAGATCGCATCCCATCTGTTCCAGAAGTGCGGGACGAAGAACCGGACAAGATTCCTGGATATCACCACACTGAGCCGCACACTGGGAGGCAGCGTGTGTGATTCATTGATTGGTATGCATGCCTTTACAGGCTGTGATACCGTCAGTGCATTCGCTGGCCGAGGGAAGATGACGACACTCAAGCAGGTGAAGATGGACAAGACATACCAGGATGCTTTTCACGAACTTGGACGCTCATGGGAAGTGTCTCCTAAACTCTTTGAGAAGCTACAGGAAATCACCTGCCACATGTACCTACCATCTACCCACACAACTAAGGTAAACAAGCTTCGGTATGAGCTGTTCTGTGCAAGACGTGGAGAGGTAGAGTCAAGTCAACTCCCTCCTTGTGAGGACTGCCTCTTCATGCAAGCACTGCGTACAAACTACCAGGCTGCGATCTGGAGGAGAAGTCTTCAGAGCCAGCCATTTGTTGCGAACCCAACAGACTGCGGTTGGATGACAGATGAGGACGGTAAGCTTGCCGTCAACTGGATGCGAGGCTCACCAGCACCAGATGCTGTTATGCAGCTACTGTCTTGCAAGTGTGTGCGGTCATGCGAACTCCCTAAGTGTACTTGCCTCAGCAATGGTCTAAAATGCATGGACATGTGCAGGTTACAGACATGTCAGAACAAGGCTATTGAAGAAGAGCCGGTGGCACAACAGTCAGATTCCGAGTCTGATGTAGATGATATTTAGGAGTAGTAATTTGCCATAATAGTATGTACAAGCCCATGGCATGCTTAGTGTGTATTTACAGGACTTGTATTAAATGTGACAATATTACTATATGCATTTTGTTGACATTTAGGCATTCCTGTCCCCAAATTTGACATTTTAAAAAATTTCGGAATTTTCGGTAGGGTATGTCTATTCAAGAAGTGATAACGACCATTAAGCTACCAATGTGCAAGGGCTATCATATCAAAACATAAACTAGAGACATGTAGCAAGCTAAAAACACCTAAGAGAATTAGTCACCCCGGGTGGTACCGATATCCCAAAATTCGGGTCTTGGCTCATGGACTAATTATCTCTGTATGCTTGTTATTGTGCCACAGTTTACCGTTTTTGTGAGCATTGTGAGTCAGGGTGTGGCTTAGAGACTCTGTCCGAGCAGGCTTGCCTGACTAAGAGTGAGAAGCACACCTGTATGTGGTTATGTTGCGAGTTGCTGCCTTTAGTTAATTATACCTATGCCATTATACACTGTAGGTCCTATCACTAGTATTTATTCCTGCTTATGAGTTAAGAGTTCTCTAAATCCGTAACGTACTTTCTTTGCTAAGCATCAGATCCTACAGTAGCCGCATGCAGTTTAGAAACCCGCATCTTGTCTACCGGTACGATGTTTTGAGGACTATTTGCTTTCACCTTCTTTCACGCAGGGGTGATTAGTTGTATTAATTAACGTAACGTTAAATGTACTTTCTTCTAGTTTGTTATTAAATTGTTTCTGCAATTTAATTCCGTTATCTATCTTTTCCTTGAAGCTTTAAGTCAACTTAATTGTGTGATCTTTTATATAGCCTGCTTGACTATCAGCAGTCTATAGTGCGTGCACCCTGTAACCGAGTCATAGGATACCTCGTTGTCCAGGCAGGACTCTTGACGGTTTAGGGTGGTTTGTTGCCTGGGTTTATAGATAAGGGTTGGATCTAGCGTTTTCCGTTGTTGCTTGTTGCCGCATACCTAGTTCAATAGAAAGAGCCTAGTGTTTATATATCCCAGGACGTAACAAATGGCGACCTTGCATAGGATTTACTGAACAGAGGAATATAGTGGTCATTTGTTTTGAGATGCCTTATGATTAGAGGAATACAGTGGACATAGAGTTTTTTTTTTGGAGCAACCAATATAACACATTAACCCTCCGTTCCCGGATGGGCTCTTGAACGCCCATAAAAAAGCATGTAACAGAAACCCGGATGGTCCCTTAAACACCCATGACGTCACAGCCTGTGAGCTTGCTGTGCGCGGCGTCGGTCCGACGCATGTAAACAACAGCCGGCTGGACCGACGCTCCGCATCTCCGGCCACAAGAAGGAGAGCGTCGCTTGTTCTTGTGTGCCTGTATGTTGTTGTTAAGTATCGAAAAGTGGTGTAAAGTGGCTGTTTTGGCCATAAAGTTATCTCCAATGAAATCATCATCACAGCTCAACCAGTTGACTTAGAGAGTTCTACTTAATGCCATTCTACAGGTAAATAACACAGCTACGCTTGGGGATGCGCGGGAATGCGGGAAGCAGTCTGATTAACGAATATACGGTAGCCTAGCCTAGACGTTTTTCGGCCAAAACACACGGATTTCGAGGAATATATATATAATACATAGCCGGGGCTGGAGGGTTAAAGACTTTAAATAACATTAGTATATACATACTTGCATAGGAGATAAGGCACATTCTATAACCGTGATAATTACTCCAGTACACAAACATGTCTAATACATCAGAACACAGTGATGGGTCAGGTCACGATACGGGCTCGGAGGGAGAAAGACCTGTGGAGTGGCTAGTCGATAGCGAGGAGGGTGCTAGAAGTTTTTTAGAGGTGCCCCTTACCGCTGCCAGGGTGTTGAAGCTGAATAAGTATGGCTTAAAGTGTGTGGCAGGTCTTCAGGGTCACCAGGGTTTAAGTGGGATGAGGAAAGATCAGCTGAGGACTTTGATATTGGGTTTAGAAGGGAGAGACCTGGGTGGAGAGGCGACTGGGGGCCCCGGTCCCCAGCCCCCCCTCCACTCTACCCCCGTATCAAACATCAGGGTGCCTGAATTTAGTACATACCCCCAAGTTGATGGTCAATGGCAGCGTGGAATTCAATCACAGGGACCCTCCCCATTAAATGCATCTTCCCCTCCTCAAGGGGTGACTCCAGATTTGTTGTTTCGGCTTGAGATGGCCAAGGTTGAGGCTGCCGAGAGACAGGCTGAGGTTGCTAGAGCTCAGGTTGAGGCTACCGAAAGACAGGCTAGAGCTCAGGTTGAGGCTGCCGAGAGACAGGCTAGTGTGCAGGCTGAGGTTGCTAGAGCTCAGGCTGAGGCCGCAGAGAGAACAGCTATACGAGAGGCTGAACTGCAGGCAGAGTCTACTAGGTATCGGGCTGACAGGGAGCTGGAGAGATCTCGAGTGGAGGTAACAGGGCGAAATATTGGGGGAGGTAACAGACATCGGGACCAATCATTGTCGCACCTGCTTAAACTAGTTCCTGTGTTCGATGAATCATGTGTGACTGAGTTTTTTATGCGATTTGAGAAGAAGTGTCAGGAACACCAGTGGCCTCAGGAAAAGTGGGCAGCATTAGTTTCATCAAGACTCCTAGGAAAGGGGCTAAAAGCGTATGATGCACTACCTTTAGAGTCCTGTGTAGTTTATGATGAGCTAAAGAAGGCTGTGCTATGGGCCTATGAGTTACAACCAGAAACTTACCGCTTGAAGTTTCGGGGTGTTACTAAGGGCAAGGATAGTACCTTCCTAGAACACGCCCGGGACTTGTCTGATGCACTACGACATTGGCTGCGTTCTGAGAGGGCAGCTACTTTTGAGGAGTTGAGTGAGCTGGTTCTCTTGGAGCAGTTCTTTAAGTGCACAGGCGGGGACTTAACATTAAATATAAAGGAAAAAAATCCTAGAACTCTCCAGGAGGCAGCAGAAATGGCTGACCTCCGACTGTCATTAATTCGAGGGTGCGGAGCAGCAGCTAGGAGTGAGTCGGGTGCAAAGGATCGTACCCCTCCCCCTCCCAAGAATTTTTATACACATAAATACACAAAACCATCTAGCACTGACAATAAAACTGAACATAAACCAAATACCATCCCGTATAAGAAGTCTAATGGTACCTCCCACTCCCAAGGGAAACCAAAGAGTAAAGAGTGCTTTGCATGTCACAAGGAGGGTCACTTTGCAAATGCTTGTCCGAACAAGCCACCAAACAAGGTTGTGTCATTGGCCCGCAGCATAGGGGTGTCGCCTATATCTTCTGAGTTTGCCAAGGGTAGTTCGTCAGAGGTTGGGACACAGCCTGTGTTCAAGAGTCCGGAAGGCTCGAACCCTGTCCGCGACGTCTTTGGGGGTCATAGAGGGCATGGTTTTGTGAGGTGGGCTGACGAAAGGCGAGGAGTTAAGCTATTGCGTGATACTGGGGCTTCTCAGACCTTGTTAAGGAACTTTACTGGTAGACCGATTAACGCTGCTCGGGTGGTGGTAGTTCAGGGGATCAATGCTACGAAGTCCTGCCCGCTGGTGCGGATGGAGCTGGAGGTGGGTGGTGTGGCGAAGGAGCTGGATGTCGGAATTGTAGAGAACTTGCCTGTTGGGGGCGTCGACCTCCTCCTCGGCAACGACTTTGCGGTGCCTGCTTCTAAGGTTTCACCCTTGGTCGTTGCCGAGAAGGCGGCCGACGTTAGTAGGGAGGAACAGGAGTGGGTTGAAAAGTGTAGCGTGCAAACCATGGCGTGTGTTGTGACGTGTTCTCAGACATCTGGAGCCTTGCAGCCACCACCTCAGTCTATCAAACCGCGGAGGAAAGGTCACAAGAAAACGGGAAGTGTTGGTCAATTGGAGAGTTTTGAGCCGGCAGTGTTTCTTGGTGACTCATTCTTGGCACCTATGTTAGAGTCTGGAGAGGCCCTGGGGCCTGTCACCGCTAGTGCAGGTGTAGGGCAGGAAGAGACTCTGCGATAGCATCGTTATGCGCAGCGTGAGGAAAGGATGGCTCAGCGGGACATTGGAGGTGGAAATAAATTATTTAAGATGAACTTGGATAATCTCGCACCTGCTGATATATGTTCCTTGCAGCTGGAAGATCCTGAAGTCAGGGCGTGTGGTAATGGTGCTATCGAACTGGAGAGCGATGGGGATGCGCAGCTTGGTGATTTTTTCTTGTCCGAGGGATCTTGTATCGGAGACATCAGGATCCCAAGAAAAAGTGGGATGGCAGGTCAGGATTAGTGGACCAGTTAGTAGTACCGAGGGTGTGCCGTGAGAGCTTATTGAGATTAGCTCATGATGTGCCTTTGGCAGGGCACCTGGGGGCACGTAAGACGGAGGCAGCTCGGAGCAAGCTTTTCTGGTGGCCTGGGTTAGAGGCGAGTGTCGTGTCATGGGTGTCACAGTGTCAAGTTGTGGGGAAACCCAATCAGGTCATCCCGAGAGCCCCGTTACAACCCATTCCTGTCATTGGGCCGTCCTTCAGCAAAGTAGTTATCGATATGGTTGGCCCATTGCCCCCCACTAGTGCCGGCAATAAATTTTTACTAACTGTAATGGATGTAGCAACACGGTATCCAGATGCTTACCCCATGCGCACCGGGATGGCTAAGACTGTTGTCAAAAACCTGCTTGTCTATTTCTCTCGTTATGGCTACCCTCAGGAGATCCAGTCTGATCAGGGATCCAATTTTACTTCTGCTCTGTTTAAGCAGACCATGCAGCAACATGGGATAGTGTCTGTGGTGTCATCTGCTTACCATCCCGAGAGTCAGGGAGTTTTGGAAAGGTGGCACTCGACTCTCAAGAGTATGTTGCGGTGTTATTGCATGGAAAATGGGAAGGACTGGGATCTAGGTCTCCCATACGTTTTATTTGCTGCGAGAGAAGTACCTGGGGAGAGCTTGGGATTTAGCCCGAACGAGTTGGTTTTTGGACACAGGGTCAGGGGGCACCTCCACATAGTCAAGGAGATCTGGGAGGGAGTCACAAAGCCATGCTCGCTTCTAAAGTATGTTGTTGAAAGCCGTGAGAGAATGCTAAAGAGCTTGGAGGTAGCAGGTCGGAACCTTAAGAGTTCACAAGCTCAGATGAAGGACAGATACAACCAGAAGGTGAAGCTGAGGGAGTTTGAAGTAGGTCAGGAGGTACTGATACTACTGCCTCTGGTGGGACACCCGTTGTCTGCCAAGTATTCTGGTCCGTATCGGGTTGTAAGGAAGGTTTCTGATCTCGACTATTTAGTAGCTACTCCTGATCGCAAGAAAAAGAACCAACTTTGCCATGTAAATCTGATGAAAGAGTATGTGAGGCGCCCCTCCGAGCCTCT
>JBAKBP010001624.1:92666-205880 GCA_037953745.1 Lithodes maja
GTATGTATATGTAATTATATGTATTTCTACAGGTATAGGTTGTCTTCATATTTACATAAGTTACGATAACAGTTTGAAAGGGATCTGCAAGTTCATTGAGGTGTATCAAATTGTATATATGATTAGATTGTATTGTTAGGCACATTTTAATGTATATATGTACATATATGTTGTATATAAATTAAGTATGTTCCTAAAAATATGGCAACAGGCAGTAGGCTGGCAACACTTTTTGTATTTATATGCTAGTTAGCAACTCACAGATGATTTAGGACGGGTATTTAAGCCTCACTCTCCCCCTGTTTTCTTGTATTACCCTGAAGATGTCTTGAGAGAATAGACGAAAGCTTGGTGTTCCATTGTTTCAATTTTCCTAGCGAGTTTTACTACATAATTTGATCACACGTATTTGTGATTTTACCTCCATATATATATATATATATATATATATATATATATATATATTGTGACGCTTCTGCATAGTAGCCACGTGCGGGCATGCGCGCGCGTCGGCTGCCCAGCCGTTTAGAAACCGGCTGGCGGCTGCCGGCCGGCCGGCTTTTCCTTAGTATATATCCTACGACAATGTAACTAATGTCTGGGATATTCTTATGTTGTTTCACAGCTTGTAGCTGCCCTTATTCTTAACCAACGCATCTTAGTATATTTTATTCTCGATAGTTGATTGTTTCATTATAATATATAAGATGTAAGTCTAGTGAGAGTGGGAGGAGACGAGCGGGAGAGAGAGACCGGCTGGGGGACGTTGCTTCGCGCGGAGAGTCCAGCTTGGGACGAGCCTGATGTTGCCATATGCATTTGATCACAACGTTAGGCTTAGTTTCGACTCACGCACGGGGTAGACGATTTTGACCCGCAACTGTGTTGAGTGTTGCCAAGCCTGGGATGTATTCTGCATGCCTAGGGTGGGGTCCAGACAGATTCAAGACTCAGAGCTCAACTCACTGTCGTACCCTTCGGACCCCCTTGATATCTATCCCTCTCAACCCCACTTAGAAACTTTCTCTCTTACTTTGTATACCTTCCTTCCACTACTTCACCAATCTATTTAATTATCCTATCCCCTTGATAGACCTTATATCTATTATTGTATTAACGACGAGCTCTCAGATAACTAGATAGGATTTTGTGCCTTATGCAGAGACGTAATTGTTAATGAGACCTAGGAAGCTTTTTTGTTGTCTCATATTTGGTGGTTTCATGCTTGCTAGTGTGTGTTCTTGTGTCAGGTTAGCAGGGGCTAGACCGGAGGGAAGGCTTTTTGCGATCCTTTAACCCGTTGAGCCCTGGCTAGTTATAATATTTTGTTCACCCCAGTCCCAAGCCATTTTCACTTCTTTTTTTTTTGTTTGCTAAAATGGAAGACAAGGATGAGAAATGAAAAAAAAAAAAAAAAAATCACCTCGGATATTTGTTTTTTTTTGGGGGGGGGGGGGGGGGGGGGCGGTGGGGGGATGGGGGGGGGGAGCCACAAACAAAATTGTTGAGCCAAAATGGAAGAGAATGGTGAGAAATGAAGAAACAAATAAAAAAAAACTCACCTCGGTCATTTGGGGGTCGGGGGGGTCGAAAGTTCGTCTCCCCCGCATGACCACCCGCCCGGGAGCACTAGGGTGAAAACTGAGTATGGCATTGTACGGCATACATCTTAAGGAGTGTCTCACATAAATCTCAAGCCTCTAGCTCCCATACGACCGGAGTAATGAAGGTTCAAAGTGGCGGTGAACTAAGGGTGTAAAGTATCCCCACTAAGCCCACCACTACCGGCCCGGCTCCCACACACACTACGGTACCTCCCCCTCCTATTCTCCCGCCATTTCCTACCTTACGAGCCACGTAAATGATTTTAATATGCCGGACGCACGTGTTGCGTCGCTGGGAGTTGGTGATAACAAACTGCCGACGCATCACGTGCGACGCTGGGTCTCAATGGGTTAAGTAAAGTCTGCTGGTGCGAGTCCTGTGGACCCGCACGACTTTACTAGGATACCCGTGGGAGTCTGGGGGCATTTTCTTGTCTGTGTCCCTGTGTGTCTAGTGTTGTGTTGTGTGAGGGCCCTTGCCTAATCCACTCAGCACTGCGCTAGCACGTCTTGCTTTTGTTTTAGGGTCGCCAGGAGAGAGTCAGATACTTGCGATCTGAGTCTCTCAAGAGAGCACCCTTTCAATTAGAGTAATTTGGCGCACAGACTTGGGACCGTCCCTAGGCTAGAGCAGGTGGCTCAGTCCGGGTATCCGAAGCCTATATCCTTCCGGCTAGACCTCTGCCACCTGGCAGATTAACAGCTAGGGGTTTATTATCTCTGTATGCTTGTTATTGTGCCACAGTTTACCGTTTTTGTGAGCATTGTGAGTCAGGGTGTGGCTTAGAGACTCTGTCCGAGCAGGCTTGCCTGACTAAGAGTGAGAAGCACACCTGTATGTGGTTATGTTGCGAGTTGCTGCCTCTATTTAATTATACCTATGCCATTATACACTGTAGGTCCTATCACTAGTATTTATTCCTGCTCATGAGTTAAGAGTTCTCTAAATCCGTAACGTACTTTCTTTGCTAAGCATCAGATCCAACAGTAGCCGCATGCAGTTTAGAAACCTGCATCTTGTCTACTTGTACGATGTTTTGAGGACTGTTTGCTTTCACCTTCTTTCACGCAGGGGTGATTAGTTGTATTAATTAACATAACGTTAAATGTACTTTCTTCTAGTTTGTTATTAAATTGTTTCTGCAATTTAATTCCGTTATCTATCTTTTCCTTGAAGCTTTAAGTCAACTTAATTGTGTGATCTTTTATATAGCCTGCTTGACTATCAGCAGTCTATAGTGCGTGCACCCTGTAACCGAGTCATAGGATACCTCGTTGTCCAGGCAGGACTCTTGACGGTTTAGGGTGGTTTGTTGCCTGGGTTTATAGATAAGGGTTGGATCTAGCGTTTTCCGTTGTTGCTTGTTGCCGCATACCTAGTCCAATAGAAAGAGCCCAGTGTTTATATATCCCAGGACGTAACAAATGGCGACCTTGCATAGGATTTACTGAACAGAGGAATATAGTGGTCATTTGTTTTGAGATTCCTTATGATTAGAGGAATACAGTGGACATAGATTTTTGTTTTTGGAGCAACCAATATAACATATTAAAGACTTTAAATAACATTAGTATATACATACTTGTATAGGAGATAAGGCACATTCTATAACCGTGATAATTACTGCAGTACACAAACATGTCTAATACATCAGAACACAGTGATGGGTCAGGTCACGATACGGGCTCGGAGGGAGAAAGACCTGTGGAGTGGATAGTCGATAGCGAGGAGGGTGCTAGAAGATTTTTAGAGGTGCCCCTTACCACTGCCAGGGTTTTGAAGCTGAATAAGTATGGCTTAAAGTGTGTGGCAGGTCTTCAGGGTCACCAGGGTTTAAGTGGCATGAGGAAAGATCAGCTGAGGACTTTGATATTGGGTTTAGAAGGGAGAGACCTGGGTGGAGAGGCGACTGGGGGCCCCGGTCCCCAGCCCCCCCTCCACTCTACCCCCGTATCAAACGTCAGAGTGCCTGAATTTAGTACATACCCCCAAGTTGATGGTCAATGGCAGCGTGGAATTCAATCACAGGGACCCTCTCCATTAAATGCACCTTCCCCTCCTCAAGGGTTGACTCCAGATTTGTTGTTTCGGCTTGAGATGGCCAAGGTTGAGGCCGCCGAAAGACAGGCTAGAGCTCAGGATGAGGCCGCCGAAAGACAGGTTAGTGAGCAGGCTGAGGTTGCTAGAGCTCAGGCTGAGGTTGCAGAGAGAACAGCTATACGAAAGGCTGAACTGCAGGCAGAGTCTACTAGGTATCGGGCTGACAGGGAGCTGGAGAGATCTCGAGTGGAGGTAACAGGGCGAAATATTGGGGGAGGTAACAGACATCGGGACCAATCATTGTCGCACCTGCTTAAACTAGTTCCTGTGTTCGATGAATCATGTGTGACTGAGTTTTTTATGCGATTTGAGAAGAAGTGTCAGGAACACCAGTGGCCTCAGGAAAAGTGGGCAGCATTAGTTTCATCAAGACTCCTAGGAAAGGGGCTAAAAGCGTATGATGCACTACCTTTAGAGTCCTGTGTAGTTTATGATGAGCTAAAGAAGGCTGTGCTACGGGCCTATGAGTTGCAACCAGAAACTTACCGCTTGAAGTTTCGGGCTGTTACTAAGGGCAAGGATAGTACCTTCCTAGAACACGCCCGGGACTTGTCTTATGCACTACGACATTGGCTGCGTTCTGAGAGGGCAGCTACTTTTGAGGAGTTGAGTGAGCTGGTTCTCTTGGAGCAGTTCTTTAAGTGCACAGGCGGGGACTTAACATTAAATATAAAGGAAAAAAATCCTAGAACTTTCCAGGAGGCAGCAGAAATGGCTGACCGCCGACTGTCATTAATTCGAGGGTGCGAAGCAGCAGCTAGGAGTGAGTCGGGTGCAAAGGATCGTACCCCTCCCCCTCCCAAGAATTTTGATACACATAAATACACAAAACCATGTAGCACTGACAATAAAACTGAACATAAACCAAATACCGTCCCGTATAAGAAGTCTAATGGTACCTCCCACTCCCAAGGGAAACCAAAGAGTAAAGAGTGCTTTGCATGTCACAAGGAGGGTCACTTTGCAAATGCTTGTCCGAACAAGCCACCAAACAAGGTTGTGTCATTGGCCCGCAGCATAGGGGTGTCGCCTATATCTTCTGAGTTTGCCAAGGGTAGTTCGTCAGAGGTTGGGACACAGCCTGTGTTCAAGAGTCCGGAAGGCTCAAACCCTGTCCGCGACGTCTTTGGGGGTCATAGAGGGCATGGTTTTGTGAGGTGGGCTGGTGAAAGGCGAGGAGTTAAGCTATTGCGTGATACTGGGGCTTCCCAGACCTTGTTAAGGAACTTTACTGGTAGACCGATTAACGCTGCTCGGGTGGTGGTAGTTCAGGGGATCAATGCTACGAAGTCCTACCCGCTGGTGCAGATGGAGCTGGAGGTGGGTGGTGTGGCGAAGGAGCTGGATGTAGGAATTGTAGAGAACTTGCCTGTTGGGGGCGTCGACCTCCTCCTCGGCAACGACTTTGCGGTGCCTGCTTCTAAGGTTTCACCCTTGGTCGTTGCCGAGAAGGCGGCCAACGTTAGTAGGGAGGAACAGGAGTGGGTTGAGAAGTGTAGCGTACAAACCATGGCGTGTGTTGTGACGCGTTCTCAGACATCCGGAGCCTTGCAGCCATCACCTCAGTCTATCAAACCGCGGAGGAAAGGTCACAAGAAAACGGGAAGTGTTGGTCAATTGGAGAGTTTTGAGCCGGCAGTGTTTCTTGGTGACTCATTATTGGCACCTATGTTAGAGTCTGGAGAGGCCCCAGGACCTGTCACCGCTAGTGCAGGTGCAGGGCAGGAAGAGACTCTGCGACAGCATCGTTATGCGCAGCGTGAGGAAAGGATGGCTCAGAGGGACATTGGAGGTGGAAATAAATTATTTAAGATGAACTGGGATAATCTTGCTTCCTTGCAGCTGGAAGATCCTGAAGTCAGGGCGTGTGGTAATGGTGCTGTCGAACTGGAGAGCGATGGGGATGCGCAGCCTGGTGATTTTTTCTTGTCCGAGGGGATCTTGTATCGGAGACATCAGGATCCCAAGAGAAAGTGGGATGGCGGGTCAGGATTAGTGGACCAGTTAGTAGTACCGAGGGTGTGCCGTGAGAGCTTATTGAGATTAGCTCATGATGTGCCTTTGGCAGGGCACCTGGGGGCACGTAAGACGGAGGCAGCTCTGAGCAAGCTTTTCTGGTGGCCTGGGTTAAAGGCGAGTGTCGTGTCATGGGTGTCACAGTGTCACACTTGCCAAGTTGTTGGGAAACCCAATCAGGTCATCCCGAGAGCCCCGTTACAACCCATCCCTGTCATTGGGCCGCCCTTCAGCAAAGTAGTTATCGATATGGTTGGCCCATTGCCCCCCACTAGTGCCGGCAATAAATATTTACTAACTGTAATGTATGTAGCAACACAGTATCCAGATGCTTACCCCATGCGCAATGGGATGGCTAAGACTGTTGTCAAAAACCTACTTGTCTATTTCTCTCGTTATGGCTACCCTCAGGAGATCCAGTCTGATCAGGGATCCAATTTTACTTCTGCTCTGTTTAAGCAGACCATGCAGCAACATGGGATAGTGTCTGTGGTGTCATCTGCTTACCATCCCGAGAGTCAGGGAGTTTTGGAAAGGTGGCACTCGACTCTCAAGAGGATGTGGCGGTGTTATTGCATGGAAAATGGGAAGGACTGGGATCTAGGTCTCCCATACGTTTTATTTGCTGCGAGAGAAGTACCTGGGGAGAGCTCGGGATTTAGCCCGAACGAGTTGGTTTTTGGACACAGGGTCAGGGGGCCCCTCCACATAGTCAAGGAGATCTGGGAGGGAGTCACAAAGCCATGCTCGCTTCTAAAGTATGTAGTTGAAAGCCGTGAGAGAATGCTAAAGAGCTTGGAGGTAGCAGGTCGGAACCTTAAGAGTTCACAAGCTCAGATGAAGGACAGATACGACCAGAAGGTGAAGCTGAGGGAGTTTGAAGTAGATCAGGAGGTACTGATACTACTGCCTCTGGTGGGACACCCCTTGTCTGCCAAGTATTCTGGTTCGTATCGGGTTGTAAGGAAGGTTTCTGATCTCGACTATTTAGTAGCTACTCCTGATCGCAAGAAAAAGAACCAACTTTGCCATGTAAATCTGATGAAAGAGTATGTGAGGCGCCCCTCCGAGCCTCTCACTGTCCCGGTGTTGATCTGCAGCGATCGTGGTGGAGAAGGAGGAAGGGACAGTCAAGCTGCGGGGGAGGATAATTGGGATTGTCATGTTTCCGCGGATCAGTGGGCGGGGAATTCTAGACAAGTGGCTCACGAGTTGATATTGCACCTGCCTGAGCAACAGCGTGTAGCTGTGCAGCACTTGTTTGATTCAAACCCAGCTGTTTTCGCGGAGCATCCTGGTCTCACTACTCAAGCGGTGCACAATGTCGATGTTGGGGACCACCCGCCCTTTAAATCAGTGCCATACCGTGTTCCCCCTATTAAATTACCAGCACTTAGGGAAGAGCTGGATTATATGCTGAAACGTGGGCTGATTTCTGAGGGTGCAGTAAGGTGGACTTCCCCAGTCACACTGCAGCCCAAACCAGATGGCAAGGTGCGGTTTTGTATAGATTTCCGCAGGTTGAATGGTTTAACCCCCACAAATGCCTACCCTCTCCCTCGCGTGGACGACAGTGTGGATAAGATAGGAAAAGCCAAGTTCCTCACTAAGATAGACCTTGTTAAGGGTTATTGGCAAGTGCCCTTGTCTGAGCGAGCGCGAGAGGTGTGCGGGTTTGTGTTGGACGGTGCCACATATCGTTGCCATGTTATGCCATACGGGCTGAAAAATGCCCCTGCAACGTTTCAGAAATTAATGAACGACATTGTAGCCGACATTCCCAACTGTACGGTGTACCTAGATGATGTCATAATATACGACGATGATTTTAACAGTCACTGGGCTCACATCGGACAGCTTTTTAATAAACTGAATGAAGCAGGTTTGGTGGTAAACCTGGGTAAGTGCGATTTTGTCAAAGCCACAGTTTTGTACCTGGGGTTCGAGGTGGGGATGGGTCAGGTGTGCCCTCCACAGACAAAGATCAATGCCATCGATCAGTTTCCCCAGCCTACGACTAAGAAACAAATCATGCGGTTTCTAGGTATGATAGGCTATTATCGTCGCTTCATCAAAGGCTATTCGACTGTACTTGCACCTTTAACTGACTTATTATCTAAGGACAAGAAGTTCTGGTGGGTTCCTGAGTGTGCAGAGGCGTTTTCCTTGGTGAAACACCTGTTAGGTACCCACCCCATACTCAGTGCCCCGGACTTCAGCAGACCTTTTCAGCTGGCGACTGATGCCAGTGGCGTAGGGGCTGGGGCTGTCTTGTTACAGACAGATGATGAAGGTATCGAACATCCAGTGAGTTTTTACAGTAAAAAATTCAATAGTGCACAAAGGAATTACTCTGTAATTGAAAAAGAACTCCTGGAGATAGTGCTGGCGCTCAGGCACTTCGATGTATATGTTCCTGCTTTCGGACCAGTCGTAGTGGTTTATACCGATCATCACCCTCTGAAATTCTTGAATCAGTTTCATAACCGGAATATGAGGCTGACCAGGTGGTCACTCATGCTTCAGGAGTATAATCTGGACATACGCCATATTGCCGGTTCTGATAACGTGATAGCGAATTGTCTGTCAAGGGTGGATGATGTTGGTTAGACTGCCACAGCATTGAGGGTTGAGTGTGGAGGAAAATAGGCTGTCACTGTAGTTCAGCCAAAAACAAAAAAAAAAAAAAAAGCAAAAACCTTATAAAAACTCTTTATTTTTATAACGTGTAGAATTTTGTATAAGATGTTGTAGCAGTATCAAAGTTGAATGTTTTCGATTATTGTCGCTAAGTTAGTTGAACTTGCTCGGTGGAGCACAACAGTCTTAATTTTTTTTATATATAGTGCCTTGTGTCGCAACAGTGTGTGGTAGTATGAGAAGCTTTCTGTTAGATATGAAGAACTTAGTCAAGGGTCTTATATCTTGGGGGAGGTGTGACGCTTCTGCATAGTAGCCACGTGCGGGCATGCGCGCGCGTCGGCTGCCCAGCCGTTTATAAACCGGCTGGCGGCAGCCGGCTGGCCGGCTTTTCCTTAGTATATATCCTACGACAATGTAACTAATGTCTGGGATATTCTTATGTTGTTTCACAGCTTGTAGCTGCCCTTATTCTTAACCAACGCATCTTAGTATATTTTATTCTCGATAGTTGATTGTTTCATTATAATATATAAGATGTAAGTCTAGTGAGAGTGGGAGGAGACGAGCGGGAGAGAGAGACCGGCTGGGGGACGTTGCTTCGCGCGGAGAGTCCAGCTTGGGACGAGCCTGATGTTGCCATATGCATTTGATCGCAACGTTAGGCTTAGTTTCGACTCACGCACGGGGTAGACGATTTTGACCCGCAACTGTGTTGAGTGTTGCCAAGCCTGGGATGTATTCTGCATGCCTAGGGCGAGATCCAGACAGATTCAAGACTCAGAGCTCACCTCACTGTTGTACCCTTCGGACCCCCTTGATATCTATCCCTCTCAACCCCACTTAGAAACTTTCTCTCTTACTTTGTATACCTTCCTTCCACTACTTCACCAATCTATTTAATTATCCCATCCCCTTGATAGACCTTATATCTATTATTGTATTAACGACGAGCTCTCAGATAACTAGATAGGATTTTGGGCCTTATGCAGAGACGTAATTGTTTATGAGACCTAGGAAGCTTTTTTGTTGTCTCATATTTGGTGGTTTCATGCTTGCTAGTGTGTTCTTGTGTCAGGTTAGCAGGGGCTAGACCGGAGGGGAGGATTTTTGCGATCCTTTAAGTAAAGTCTGCTGGTGCGAGTCCTGTGGACCCGCACGACTTTACTAGGATACCCGTGGGAGTCTGGGGGCATTTTCTTGTCTGTGTCCCTGTGTGTCTAGTGTTGTGTTGTGTGAGGGCCCTTGCCTAGTCCACTCAGCACTGCGCTAGCACGTCTTGCTTTTGTTTTAGGGTCGCCAGGAGAGAGTCAGATACTTGCGATCTGAGTCTCTCAAGAGAGCACCCTTTCAATTAGAGTAATTTGGCGCACAGACTTGGGAACGTCCCTAGGCTAGAGCAGGTGGCTCAGCCCGGGTATCCGAAGCCTATATCCTTCCGGCTAGACCTCTGCCACCTGGCAGATTAACAGCTAGGGGTATATTATCTCTGTATGCTTGTTATTGTGCCACAGTTTACCGTTTTTGTGAGCATTGTGAGTCAGGGTGTGGCTTAGAGACTCTGTCCGAGCAGGCTTGCCTGACTAAGAGTGAGAAGTCCACCTGTATGTGGTTATGTTGCGAGTTGCTGCCTCTATTTAATTATACCTATGCCATTATACACTGTAGGTCCTATCACTAGTATTTATTCCTGCTCATGAGTTAAGAGTTCTCTAAATCCGTAACGTACTTTCTTTGCTAAGCATCAGATCCTATAGTAGCCGCATGCAGTTTAGAAACCTGCATCTTGTCTACCTGTACGATGTTTTGAGGACTGTTTGCTTTCATCTTCTTTCACGCAGGGGTGATTAGTTGTATTAATTAACATAACGTTAAATGTACTTTCTTCTAGTTTGTTATTAAATTGTTTCTGCAATTTAATTCCGTTATCTATCTTTTCCTTGAAGCTTTAAGTCAACTTAATTGTGTGTTCTTTTATATAGCCTGCTTGACTATCAGCAGTCTATAGTGTGTGCACCCTGTAACCGAGTCATAGGATACCTCGTTGTCCAGGCAGGACTCTTGACGGTTTAGGGTGGTTTTGCTGCCTGGGTTTATAGATAAGGGTTGGATCTAGCGTTTTCCGTTGTTGCTTGTTGCCGCATACCTAGTCCAATAGAAAGAGCCCAGTGTTTATATATCCCAGGACGTAACAATATATATATATATATATATATATATATATATATATATTACCCTGAAGATGTCTTGAGAGAATAGACGAAAGCTTGGTGTTCCATTGTTTCAATTTTCCTAGCGAGTTTTACTACATAATTTGATCACACGTATTTGTGATTTTACCTCCATATATATATATATATATATATATATTCTGACATACGGAGCCCTGTATGTTAATTTAAGAGTTAGAATTAGAGTTGAAGGAGCCGAACTACCCAAACGGTGAAGCGAGTGGGGAAACTACCTCGCCCTCATACCTGCAAACAAGCCTTCACACCTGCGTGCGTCATAGGGGACCCTACAAACTACCTCGATGCCACGATGCTATGACGTATGATCGACGCCGGGAGCTGTGATTGGACCAGGCACCTGCTATGCAACTCGAGGAGCTATGACAGGGGCGCGCACCATCACTCGCCTCCTGATTCGTTCCTACACCATCAGTGTTTGGTATATAAGACCCGAGTTGTGGGCATTCAAATCAGTCTCATTTGGAGTTGGGGAAGGTGAACTTGCAGCTGGAGGAAGACGGGGTGAAATATTATAATGGGATTGTGACAGTCAGATTATATAAATGTGTGTTAAGTGTGTTCGGTGTAAACACTTACGTTATGTTGGTTAGTGAGATATGTGATTGGGAATTAACGTGAACGCTACTATTATGTGTTTAACTATTTGATTGCGAATTAACGTTAACGCTACTATTATTGTGTACTTAACTATTTGATTGCGAATTAACGTTAACGCTACTATTATTGTGTTTAACTATTTGATTGCGAAGTAACGTTAACGCTATTATTATGTACTTAACTATTTTAGTTGACTAACTTGTGGACTAAAGCAACTCTTTAAGTAATTGGGTTATGATGAAAGTAATACTATTGTTTTATATTAATACTTACGAGTTCTTTCATTTTCTTTGAATTAAGCTTACATTGCTTAACGGTGCTTAGTACGGTGATGCTATTGTCTCATATTAGTAATATCGCCTTAGACTAACATGGCTGTGTTAATATTACTTATAGTGATTTCCTAAGCTGAAGAAAATTCTTTTGCTTCAAAATATTATATTTTGCTTTTCATATTATTTGAGTGAGACCTGAATCGAATCTATGAAACGATCCTGTAACTTTATTTACTCATAATCAAACCAATGTTACGTGGTTAAGAAATACATTTAACTAATTATTAAATATATATCTAACTTTTTATGTGACTTTGATATTACTCCTGATGATAATAATAATATAATTCTATTAACGTAAGACCAGAACCAAGAATAATTAAATTAAATATAAATAAAAGGACATATAAGAAAACTATCTATTCATTTCAAATAGGGTAAGAGACTGAAATATTCTTACTTTAATATTTATCTTTCAAGACTTTTTATAGAATTAATAGTCCTTTAGATATAACTTATTCGGTTCATAACCATAGCCTACTAAGCTTCGGTTAAATAATATTCTTTATAAATACTACATGACTTTAATTAGTTTCAGTATTTTTCATAATTAAAGAGTATCAGTCAATAAAGGATACTAAGTCCTAAGATCCAAAAGGAAAGGAAGCAACAACAGGAAATAATTTTATTAGATTTTACTTTTGTTTTGCCTTCAGCTGACTGATACCTTAATATATATCTCTGTGCTATCTAGATTCATCAAGTTAACCACTTGAGGATCAAGATACGTAACAGAAGAGTGGCGACCTTGCCAGGATTCGTTTCATACAGTTTCACTCAGTTTCATTAACGTTTCCCTACTTAAAAAACAAATATTAATCATGCCTCAACTAATTAATGAAGAAGATGCTCGAGTTTTCATAGAATCAGAACCCACAGCCCCTGATATTGACTGTCTGTCAAAATCCGAACTGAAAGTGCTTGCCTCACATCTCCAATTAACTGTCTCAAACATGTCTAAAGTAGAGGTGGCTCAGACCATAAAAACCCACCTGTTCCCTGTAGAAGGCGGGGAGGGTGACGGAGCAGTTGGTGGGATCCCTAGTAAACCTAGCCAACTTGAACAATTGCCACCTGGTTTGACCGGTTATCAAGTACTGGAACTAGCTAGAATAAATGCCGAAGCAAAGACCGAACAAGCCAGACTAAATATAGAACTAGCCAGAATAAATGCCGAACAAGCCAGAGCAAATATCGAAGAAGCCAGAATAAAGACCGAACATTATCAATATCAATATCAAACGGCTCAACTAAATGTCAATACAAATGCTCCCGAAATAGCTCCCCCTCTGGGATTGACTATGACCAGTGTCATTCCACCTTTCACTGAGGATAATGTGCAGGATTTCTTTGTTTTGTTTGAGGAAGTTGCTGGAGGTATGAAGTGGACAAGAGATCAATGGCCTTTTATGTTGCAAACTGTTTTGACAGGGCAGGCTCGAGCCACGTATTTGTCAGAAGTAGCAGAAGTTAGGCAGGATTATGACAATCTCAAAGAAGCTATCCTAAAAACCTATCAATTGCAGCCTGAGGCTTACAGGCAATCTTTCCGTAAAAACCAGAAGAAAGTAGAAGAAACCCATAAGGTATTTGCCAGGACCATGACTAAAACTTTCAATCATTGGGTCAAGAGTAAGAAAGTCACAAGCTACAACGATCTGAAGGAGTTGGTCCTGTTAGAAAATTTCCTATGGAAAATTGATTCTTCTGTATCCTATCATTTAAAGGGGAAAAAGGTAGATTGTCTTGCCGACGCTGCTGACATGGCTGACACATACGTGCTCAACAACAAATTTCGTGGAAAGAAGCCCTACGATAATTCTAGTTCTAATTTTAAGTATCCCAATCACAAATCTGACAGACCCAGTCACAAGCCTATAACGTCTTCCCCAGCTAGCCAAAACCGAATTGTTCCCCCAACTAAAAATGCGACTCAGGGCAATGGTAACAGAGGTGGGCCCCAAACTAATAGTAATGCTCAAAGAGGGAACTTTCCCGTATCCCCTAAAGTATGTACTTTTTGTGGCAAGAGAGGCCACCTAGCTTATCAGTGTTGGGCCAAGGAGAGAACGGAGAGATCGGGGCAGACAGTTGCCGCCGTATGTCAAACTCCATATGTGCCTGTAATGCAGGACTCCCGACAGAAGGAGTACCTAGCAGCTAACGTAAAACATCTAGACAGGGGTGTAGTAGCATGTGTGGTGCAACCCACTAGGGTTAAGCCAATAATAATTTCACCATCAGTGCAGGACAGTTACCGTCCCTTTATTTCATCTGGCAACGTGAGATTAAATGGTTGTATGCATGAGGTAAAAATTCTGAGAGACACAGGTTCTACTAGCACCCTCATGGTGAATCCTTACACTGAGTGCCCACCTGGCGAACCAGTTGTAATGAGAGGTGCTGGAGGCCAGTTTTATGCATACTTGGTAAAAGGCGAAATTGAATGTGAGTTACTACAGGGTGAGGCCACCATAGCTTTGTGTAGGTCCCAAGATATCCCTGTGCCTGGGGTAACGCTCCTTTTGGGGAATGATGTAGCAGGTGAGAAGGTCCGACCAGACCCCATTTTGTCACTTTCCCCTGTTAACGAGCCACTAACCGGTGAGCTCGAAAAGGAGATGCCAACAGTTTTCCCTGTGTGTGCTGTCACACGTTCAATGTCTCAAGTAGCAGTTCCCTCAGACAGAAATGTACCGAATGTAAGAGTTGATGAAAGGGATGATGAGAGTGTGAATGACGCTCCTACTGTGCCTGATGATGTGACTGAGGTGGATTTATCTGACACCTTTATGGCTCATCTTGACCCTAACGATGACCATGAAACCCCTCCAAATTGTCCTAGTGGCCTGGTAGAGCTACAGAGAGATGATCGTGAATGCAAGGAGTTAGCTGCCAGGTCCGTGAGTGAAGAAGAATGTGAGAAGGAGGGTGGTGAATGTTTCTACCTCAAAGGAGGAGTATTATGGCGAAGATGGAGACCGCCACACAGACCAATCGATGACGGGGCTTGGGACGTCCATCAAGTAGTAGTCCCCAAACCTTGTCGTAAAGATATCATGGAAATGGCACATTGTATACCATTGGCAGGACACCTAGGTGTGAGAAAAACTCTAGACAGAATCAGAGCCCACTTTTACTGGCCAGGAATGCGTGCAGATGTAGTGGAGTGTTGTAGAGTGTGTCACACTTGCCAGATGACAGGAAAACCCAATCAGAAGGTGCCTGTACATCCTCTGGTGCCCTTGCCCGTTTTCGAGAATCCTTTTACTCGGGTGGTAGTGGACATTGTAGGCCCATTGCCTAAGACTTCCCAAGGTAACATTTATTTATTAACTATCATGGACATGGCAACTCGCTACCCAGAGGCTATACCCTTAAGGACTACCTCTGCTCCAACTGTCATCAAGGAACTGCTCAAATTCTTCACCAGAATGGGTTTCCCCCATGAGGTGCAAAGTGATCAAGGAACTAATTTTACCTCTAACATTTTTCAGCAGTCCCTGAAGGAGTTGGGTATCGAGCATGTTAAGTCTAGCACCTACCACCCAGAGAGTCAAGGGGTTCTCGAACGATATCATCAGACATTAAAAGGAATGTTACGTAAATATTGTACAGAGACCGGAGTTGAGTGGGATAAGGGGGTACCTTTTCTTTTATTTGCTACTCGTGAGGTTCCAACTGAATCCCTGGGTTTTTCCCCTAATGAGCTAGTTTTCGGTCACCAGGTAAGAGGTCCTTTGCAACTATTGCAGGATAGCCTAGTTGGCCAGGAGGGGAACCAAAACCTCCTCAAGTATGTTTCAGATTTCAAAACCCGGCTGAGATCCTCATGTGAGTTTGCCGCTCAAAACCTGACCGTGGCTAAAAGCTCCATGAAGAAATGGTATGACAGAAAAGCCCGTGAGAGGGAGTTTCAGCCCGGTGATGAGGTTTTGGTCCTGCTCCCCCTTTTTGGCCAACCATTATCTGCCAAGTTCAGAGGCCCATATAAGATCATTCGGAGGGTGAGCATTACCGATTATCTAGTAACTACCCCAGACAGGAGAAAGCCCACGCAAGTATTCCATATAAATATGTTGAAACCCTACCATAGGTCCCCTGATTCCTCTCCTCCAGATTCTCCCACTGTGGCAGTGAATGTCAGGACCTGTGAACAGCCTGGTGCGGACGAAGTTTTCAGTTCTCTTACCGACTCGCAACAGACTGTTCCAGAGCCTGAAGGTATCCATGCAGACTTTGACTTGTCATGTAGCCTATCCAACTTTCAGTATAATTCAGTGGCTTGGAGGGAATTACCATCTAAACTATGTCATCTTCCCTCTGATCAAGCGAACCAACTAATCTCTGTTTTATCTCAGTCTCCCAGTGTGTTCCGTGATACTCCAGGGCTCACTTCTTTGGCCGTGCACGACATCGACGTAGGGGATGCAACTCCCATTAAACTATCCCCCTACCGTGTCTCGCCACAACGCAGGAGTATACTGCAGGTCGAGCTTGACTTTATGTTGTCTAATGAACTGATCACTAGGGCCTTAAGCCAGTGGAGTAGTCCGGTCATACTTGTGCCAAAGCCAGACGGGAGCCATAGGTTATGTATGGACTATAGGCAAGTCAATGCTGTCACAAAGAACGATACCTACCCACTGCCACGGATCAAAGATTGCATTTACCAGGTTGGCCTCATACAGCAGTAAGTTTAATTTAATGAGAGGATTTTGGCAATTAGCTCTCCCTTGTAGCGAGGTAAATATCATGCTTTTGTAGTGCGCTTTTAAGCCTTCCGCTGTGAGATGCCTTGCAGTTCGAATAACGCTCCAGCTACGTTCCGGCTATGTTCTGATGTGGTACCTGGAGACGTTGCCTACTTTGGGTGATATCCTTATTATATCCTCATTATAATCTTGCTGTTGCCAATCTGGTGGTGAATCTATTTATGTATTCTGTTTAATATTATGTACTGTACTCCTTAAACTCTTTTCTAGGGGGGAGGTCTGACATACGGAGCCCTGTATGTTAATTTAAGAGTTAGAATTAGAGTTGAAGGAGCCGAACTACCCAAACGGTGAAGCGAGTGGGGAAACTACCTCGCCCGCATACCTGCAAACAAGCCTTCACACCTGCGTGCGTCATAGGGGACCCTACAAACTACCTCGATGCCACGATGCTATGACGTATGATCGACGCCGGGAGCTGTGATTGGACCAGGCACCTGCTATGCAACTCGAGGAGCTATGATAGGGGCGCGCACCATCACTCGCCTCCTGATTCGTTCCTACACCATCAGTGTTTGGTATATAAGACCCGAGTTGTGGGCATTCAAATCAGTCTCATTTGGAGTTGGGGAAGGTGAACTTGCAGCTGGAGGAAGACGGGGTGAAGTATTATAATGGGATTGTGACAGTCAGATTATATAAATGTGTGTTAAGTGTGTTCGGTGTAAACACTTACGTTATGTTGGTTAGTGAGATATGTGATTGGGAATTAACGTGAACGCTACTATTATGTGTTTAACTATTTGATTGCGAATTAACGTTAACGCTACTATTATTGTGTACTTAACTATTTGATTGCGAATTAACGTTAACGCTACTATTATTGTGTTTAACTATTTGATTGCGAAGTAACGTTAACGCTATTATTATGTACTTAACTATTTTAGTTGACTAACTTGTGGACTAAAGCAACTCTTTAAGTAATTGGGTTATGATGAAAGTAATACTATTGTTTTATATTAATACTTACGAGTTCTTTCATTTTCTTTGAATTAAGCTTACATTGCTTAACGGTGCTTAGTACGGTGATGCTATTGTCTCATATTAGTAATATCGCCTTAGACTAACATGGCTGTGTTAATATTACTTATAGTGATTTCCTAAGCTGAAGAAAATTCTTTTGCTTCAAAATATTATATTTTGCTTTTCATATTATTTGAGTGAGACCTGAATCGAATCTATGAAACGATCCTGTAACTTTATTTACTCATAATCAAACCAATGTTACGTGGTTAAGAAATACATTTAACTAATTATTAAATATATATCTAACTTTTTATGTGACTTTGATATTACTCCTGATGATAATAATAATATAATTCTATTAACGTAAGACCAGAACCAAGAATAATTAAATTAAATATAAATAAAAGGACATATAAGAAAACTATCTATTCATTTCAAATAGGGTAAGAGACTGAAATATTCTTACTTTAATATTTATCTTTCAAGACTTTTTATAGAATTAATAGTCCTTTAGATATAACTTATTCGGTTCATAACCATAGCCTACTAAGCTTCGGTTAAATAATATTCTTTATAAATACTACATGACTTTAATTAGTTTCAGTATTTTTCATAATTAAAGAGTATCAGTCAATAAAGGATACTAAGTCCTAAGATCCAAAAGGAAAGGAAGCAACAACAGGAAATAATTTTATTAGATTTTACTTTTGTTTTGCCTTCAGCTGACTGATACCTTAATATATATCTCTGTGCTATCTAGATTCATCAAGTTAACCACTTGAGGATCAAGATACGTAACAATATATATATATATATATATATATGTTTTCTTCTATATTCCAACTAATCCCTCTCGTGCAAGGGTGAGAGACTGTACACTCCACCGCTGAACACGGTGAGGTCTTGTTCCAGTCTAGGGAGTGAGACATGCGAAGCACACATTCACGGCTCGAAGCAACTCCATCTCTGAAGCCGCTTCACCTCAGTGCTTCACCGTTTCATCCCTCGGATTCGGACCCTCACTCTCAGAACGCCACCTATATATATATATGTATATATATAGATAATAGATATATATATTATAATACAGTGTTAAAGGTCAAGGCCACAGAACAAAAGAAGTGTTAATAATTTTCTTTTAACACTTCCTAGACTGTTTAACCTTTTGTGTACCGGTGATGTATTTTGTATTGTATTCTAGCTATAATTAGACGATTTTGTGGAGCTTTTGAAGGATCTATGGTTAATTAAGATAGTTGAAAGCCTGCTAATTTTATGGAGGCCCTTCATAAACTAAATTTTGTTTTCTTAATATCCAATATGAAATGAAACCAACAGAACTGTACCGAACGGGTTAATGTACCGTCACCAAATTTTGCTGGTAAATTCGGTTGGTCAATGCAACAATTGTCTAAATTTTGTGTTTTTGTTATTCAAATGTCAAGGTGAATGGTGAAGGTTACAGATTATGGTCACTATTTCATTCATATATACAGTATAAGTATATATTATATTTGAAATACACTTTATTCAAAATACAACAAAATAGTGCTACGCTGACCTTATTATACTGTAGATATAATATATTCAACCTATATGTCTCTGGTTGTAACTCGTATGCCCGCAGAACAGCTACCTTCAATACCTCATAATCGATGCAAGACTCCAAGGGCAAAGCATCATATGCCTTGAGTCCTTATAATTATTGCAATGGTTAAGATTCATTGTAATCATAAATTTAATTATATATAATTATATACTCCAAGGGGGACATGAACCACCAACAGTAAGGACGAGTGTATATGCTTTAATCCACTGCGTTCAATCCTGGTGCCCTTATTACCAAAAAGATATTGACAAGCTAGAACGAGTTCAACGTAAAGTTACCAATATTATACCTAGCCTAAAGAACAAACCATACGAGGAGCGAGGAGCGTCTTAGAGAATTAAACCTATTTCCTTTAACCCAGCGCAGATTAAGAGGTGACTTTATTCAAGTGTTCAAAATCATCAAAGGCATCGACAATATGAACTGTAGTAAGTACTTCACTATCGACCAATCTAATTACACTCGGGGAAACGGTTGCAAAATTATTGGTAAATCTTTTAACTCACACGAAGCTAAGAATTTCTTCTTCAATCGAGTTGTCAACTTGTGGAATGGGCTTCCCTGAGACGTTATAGACTGCAGCACCGTTCATTCATTTAAACTTCGCATAGACAAATATCTTGCATCAAACCCGCGACTGACTGCGTTTGTAAATGAATAACTTTATTTTATACCCCCCTCAGTTACTAACCCATCTGTCCCCTACTAACTTCCTATTCCTGCCACGGACATTAGTTCCAGGGCAGTAGTTCCCTTTCCAATGTTCCCTTACCCACTCTAAACCACTGTTTGGACAATTGATCTTCAGTGTTTTGGAGGACAAGCAGCCTAGAAGGGTCACCATACCTGTTGTTGCTTGATTTCCTTTGTACTTTGTACTTTGTACTCCTTTGTACACACAAGTATCCTCTATCACGCTGTGATATACTGGATTAAAGTATGGGCACTTGTTCTGAATGTCGGTGGTTCAAGTCCGGCTGTGAGCATAACAACGTTTAGTACATATATATATATATATATAATTATATATATATATATATATATATATATATTATATATATATATATATATATATATATATATATATATATATATATATATTGTTACGGCTGGATCGGCAATACATATTCGGGATTCTTGATCATAGGACAGAAATGGCTTAAGTGACAACGACACGCTCGATTCCAGTCCCAAATACTATATGCTCCAGACAACAAAAGCACCAACGCCCTACTGTACAGAGTTATCGTCTACGGTAACGAGGTACCTTAACTCGGCGAAAGTGTACAACAGGGGTAGGCTATAAGGCTAAACTCCCTCAGACATTTATAGGTTACGTTATTACTAAAGAAATGCAATACTCAAGAAACTACGTTAATATTAAGCCTCTAATAATGTAGAATAGAAGCAGGCTAAAGGTATGACAGTGAAATGCTAAATGACAAATGTACACGCCTACTTGAAAGCGCGTGCCCTACAATAACTGTCCCCTACTAACATGCACTAGCATGTAGCATACAAGATGTTCATGATCCAGTAGATACCTAATAATACACATGGGAGGAACATAAATAGTAGTCACTTATTATAATAATGAATCTATACTTGGAATAACTAAAAGGTTGCAGGCAACAGTACTGCGCCGGTAGCCTACTACCGCATAGGCTACTTCGCTTCTCTCACTCTGTCTCCCCTCCGAGTCCGTATGCGCCCTACGCAACAGAACTCCGGACACAGCAGCAAAACGACAGTGCAGTTAATTGATACATGAAAGTATTAATAGTGTTGTCTTGTGTGTGAGTAATGTGTATTGTAAAGGGTTATAGATATATACTTAAAGAGAGCTGCAATACATAGTAAAATAAAGATATATCCCACTCATCATCCCCATGTGTTCTAGCTAGCAGGCCAAGTCACAGGAACAACGAGTCCCAGCACCGAAAGCGAGAACCCAGGAGAAGACTGTAGAGAACACAAGAACAGATAAATTACGTTACTCTACTATACCGGCACTACGAGCGAGCTGTAGTCTCGGGTGCTACACTCGCTCCTGGCTCGGTATGCAAATCAAGGCTAAGTCCTCGTCCCTCCACAGACAACTCCTGGGCATGGTCGGGCTCTTACACATGGCACCAGTCTAGTCACAAATGGGATGATGAGCGGGGCATATAACTCGTGAACATGTAGAACGTTCACCAACTATCCTCATCAAGAAGATCGCTGTTCACATTAACCCCTTAAATCTAATACATGTAAATATATGCTTGTCCTAAGAGTAATACGAGAGGTGAGTGCTGAAACTCCTTTAGGACCTCAAGGGAAGGTTATGCATTTAAATAGAGAGAAGAATGAAATGAGAGTAATGTCGTCAGAGAGAGAGAGTGCAACCGTGAGAAGTTGGGAGAGAGGGCAAGGGATGTTAGAATCTCAAAGGTTCTAGGCAACCTGGTCATGGAACACGCAGCCAGCCTCCAGGCAGTGTGCTGTACGACAACATGGGCCCAGCCCAGGCAGCGTAGGCAGGCAACAATGGACTACCAACCCTGTCGCGCCTAGCTATAAGCGCAGGGCTGCCAACCAGTCCATACGTCTGGCAACCCACCCGGCCGGCAGCGTGGCGCGTTGCTACCCTCTTGCTCTGAAGCCTAACTCACTCTCTCTCTCTGAACTCCCATTGTCTTATCTATCAACTTCTCTATTGATACTACATATTAAATGGAAGGTCTCGACATGGCTTAAAACAAAACCCACCACTGGTTAGCACATGACGAGACCTTTGCAGAGATACAAAGAACATAGTTATAAGTTGTCACACTCAATATACATTGCGGCTGACGGTAGCCAGATCACGGGCGGTACAGTCGAGTACCAAGGAGTACAATCAGGTTGCGTTGCAAAGCACTGGGTGCGTTACAGCCCCCCCAAGATTTTAGATAATCGACCTTAGAAGCATTATAAAAATCTGACAGGCAACCAACCGACCTGCTACCCTTAGCTGCCACTAATTGCAAAAGGTGCACAACAACTGAAGTGTGAATTATACATAAAACACAATATCGCATGCATCATGCTACAACAATAAAGACTTACAAAACTAAAAAAAAAAGAAAGAGTTTTCTCATTTATTTTATTGTTTTATAATCTTTTTGGACGGCGTTATGATAGCCTAATTTTACTCCTGCTCAACCCACACACCGTGCAAGACTATCTTGGATCATCAATCCTTGATAGACAATCTGCTATCACGTTCTCACTCCCGGCAATATGCTGAATGTTGAGATTATACTCTTGGAGCATTAGGGACCACCTGGTCAACCGCATATTCCGATTGTGAAACTGATTTAGGAATTTCAAGGGATGATGGTCCGTATAAATCGTCACTACCGGGCCGTAGGCTGGAACATAAACTTCGAAATGTTTGAGCGACAAAACGATAGCCAGAAGCTCCTTCTCTATAGTCGAGTAATTCCTTTGTGCCGAATTAAACTTGCGAGAAAAGAAGCTCACTGGGTGTTCCAAGCCCTCGGAATCAGTCTGCAGTAACACTGCCCCGGCACCCACACCGCTGGCATCAGTCGCCAGCTGAAAACTCCTGGAGAAGTCTGGGGCCCTCAAAATCGGATGTGTTCACAGCAGGTGCTTGACTAGGTCGATCAGTAGATCACGTAGATCAGTTAACGGTGCTAAGACAGTAGAGTATCCCCGGATGAAGCGCCTATAATAGCCTATCATACCTAGGAACCGCATGACCTGGCACTTATTGGTGGGCCTGGGAAACATATTGATAGCCTGTATCTTGCTCAGGGGGGGGCACACCCGGCCTAACCCGACCACAAAGCCAAGATACTGCACAGTAGCCTTTACAAACTCGCACTTCCTCAGGTTCACCACCAGCCAAGCCATCGTGCAACTTCCCAAACAGGGTCTCTAAGTGCCTTAGGTGATTTTCAAAATCGTCATCATACACTATCACGTCATCAAGGTAGACCGTGCAGTTAGGGATTTCGTCACAAATATCGTTCATCAGGTTCTGAAACGTGACAGGTGCGTTCTTAAGCCCATAAGGCATTACGTTGCATTGGTAGGTCTTGCCATCTACCACAAAACCACAAACTTGCTTATCTCGGTCCGACAGGGGTACTTGCCAGTAGCCTTTTACAAGATCAATTTTAGTAAGGTACTTTGCATTCCCTATCTTGTCCACGCTGTCGTCAACTCAAGGCAAAGGGTAAGGGTTGGTAGTGGTCAAGCCATTTAGCCTACGAAAATATATGCAGAACCGCACCTTGCCGTCAGGTTTTGGCTGCAACGTGACGGGTGATGTCCACTTCACATAACCTTCAGTGATCATCCCTCTCTCAACCATGTACTTTAACTCCTCCCGTAAAGCTGGCAACTTTACCGGGGGCACACGGTAGGGCACTGACTTGAAGGGCACATTATCACCGACGTCCACGTCGTGCGTTACCTGAGTAGTGAGACCTGGGTGTTCGGCGAAAACAGAGGGGTATGACCTGAACAGGCCTAGGACAGCAGCACCCTGGTGCTCAGGCAGGTGACTTACAGCTTGCCTAGCCTCTTATTCAGTATTCCCCGCCCACTGTTCCGCGGAAATGACACAGTCCCAGCTATCCTCCTCAGCAGCATGACTGTCCCCACCTCCTTCTCCACCCTGGCCGCTGCAGGCCAGCACAGGGACAGTGAGAGGCTCTGAGGGGCATCTCACATACTCTTTCATGAGGTTAACATGACATAACTGATGTTTTTTCCTACGGTCAGGTGTTGCAACGAGATAATCAAGGTCGGACAGTTTCTTAGCCACCACATACGGCCCAATGAACTTGGCAGAAAGGGGGTGTCCAGGCAAAGGTAAAAGCAACATTACCTCCTGACCCACCGAAAACTCCCGAAGCTTCACCTTGGCGTCATACTGGTGCTTCATGACCGCCTGTGCATTAACCAAGTTATTACCTGCCGCTGCCATGCAACCTATAAGTCTCTCCCGGCTCTCAAGGACATATTTAAGTACAGACCCCGGCTTCTCTTCGCCCTCCCAGATCTCTTTCACCATACTTAAAGGTCCTCTCACATTATGGCCAAAGACTAGTTGATTTGGACTGAACCCCAGGCTCTCTCCTGGGACTTCACGTGCAGCGAACAGAACATACGGCAGACCCAAATCCCAATCAGTGTCATGTTCTGCACAGTAACAGCGTAGCATACTCTTCAGGGTCGAGTGCCACCGCTCCAAGACTCCCTGACTCTCGGGATGGTAGGCTGACGACACTACAGAACATATACCGTGCAACTGAAGGGTTTGCTTGAACAATTTGGATGTAAAATTGCTCCCCTGGTCTGACTGCACCTCACGTGGAAATCCATAATGGGAACAGAACAATAATAAGTTTTTAACAACTGCCTTTGCCGAGCCGTTTCTCATGGGGTATGCGTCCGGGTATCTCGTAGCCACATCCATGATTGTCAACAGGAATTTATTGCCACTACTAGTAGGCGGGAAAGGGCCAACCAAATCTACTACAACTTTGCTGAACGGAGGCCCGGTGACAGGTATGGGAAACAAAGGTGCCTTCGGGATTGTCTGGTTAGGCTTCCCCATTGTCTGGCAGGTCGCACACCCAGCCACCCATGCACAGACATCAGCCTTGACCCCAGGCCACCAGAAAAACCTGCCCAATGCCGCCAATGTTTTTGTTACCCCCAAATGACCAGCCACCGGCACATCATGCGCCAGACACAATAAGGACTCTCTATACTTATTTGGAACAACCACCTGGTCTACTACCCTCGCACCGCCCTCCCACTTCGATTTGGGGTCTAGAAATCTGCGGTACAATATCCTGTTGAGCCTAAAGAAATCTCCCGGCTTCGCATCCCCATCTTCCTCCAACTCTATGGCACCATTGCTATAACGAGCTAGGCTAGCGTCTTGCAGCTGCTGCTCACTAATGTCCCCGGGCGTCAATGCATCAAGATGGTTTTGTAATAAGACATTACCCCGGCTAGTAGGCTCTACTGCCTTAGTGGCTCTCGCTACAGCTCTTGCCTCACGCGAAGTCTTACCCAACTCTGCCTTGTTACACACCATATCTGGGCCAGAGTCAACTCCCGTGTTTATTATAGGTCCAAGTACCGAATCACCGAGAAGTGCAGCAGAATCAATGTCCCTTTTCCTGCCCTTAGCAACCTTCTCCTGATCCTTCCTCCACTGTCCCCGAGGTTGAGTGCTAGGCTGTGCAGGAGCCGCAGAGCGAGATCTGGTTACCACACAGGCCATCTCATCCTGTTGGCACCTCCCAACCCATTCCCGATTATCACCATCCACGTCGGCCGCCCTCTCGGCAACGACTAACGGTGGAGTCCCGGAAGTGGGCACCGCAAAGTCGTTGCCGAGAAGAAGGTCGACGCCCTCAACTGGCAAACACTCAACGATCCCCACACCCAGCTCCCTGCACACCTCTCCCACTCTCAACTCCAACCTCACAAGTGGGTATGACCTCGTAGCATTTATACCCTGCACCACAACAACTCTGGCCGCATTTATCGGTTTCCCTGTGAAGTTCCTCAACAAAGTTTGCGAAGCCCCCGTATCCCTCAGCAAGTCAACCCTCCGTAGTTCACTCCCCCAGCTCACAAACCCGTGTCCCCGATGGCTACAGAAAGTGTCCCGGACAGGTGTCGAGCCTTCCGTACGCTTCTTTACCGCGTGTGCCTCAGCTGCTGACAACCTACCCCGGGCAGTTGCTGCAGCCTTCAGAGACACACCGATACTGTGAACCAATGACACCGGCTTAGCGGGAGTGTTACTAGGGCACTCACGTGAATAATGGCCTAGCTTCTGACATTTGTAACATTTCACATCCCCAATAGGCTTCTTCCCTTGTGCGGGCGAAGAAGGGGCCTGACCTTTAGTAAACGGGAGAGGCTTGTGTTTGTAGGTGTTATTAGGTGCAATGCTTTTAGTGTGGTTATGTGTGTCATCGGATTTGTTATTATCGAAAACTCTGGTGGGTGGGGTATAGCGCCCCTTCTGCCCTGACTCAGCCCTCTGAGCGGCACCGCAACCACGAATCAATGATAATCTGAGGTCTGCCATCTTGGCAGCCTCCTCTACTGTCTTGGGACATTTTTCCTTAATGTTCAGCGTTAGATCGGTTCCAGTACATTTGTAAAACTGTTCCAGATAGAAAAGTTGCTTAATTTCCTCAGCCGACTCTGCGTGCTCGGACCGAAACCAGTTATTACATGCATCTGTTAAGTCCTGTGCGTGCTCCATAAAACTGACGTCGCTCTTCTTATTCACGCCACGGAACTTCAATCTATAAGTTTCGGGTTGCAGTTCGTAGGCCCGGAGCACAGCCTCCTTCACCAGTCCATACACGACACTCTTGTCCAGTGACAGTGCATCGTAGGCTTTCAACCCCTTACCCACTAGACGTGATGAAACTAATGCTTCCCATTTAACCTCCGGCCAGTCATACTCACGACACTTCTTTTCGAAACGAGCAAAAAACTCAGTCACTGCTGTCTCATCAAATGCGGGTACTAACTTAATTAAATGCGAAAGTGAGTCTGTAACCCGGTGCCCACCACCGAGATGACGCCCCGTGGTCTCTACTCTAGACTTCTCGACATCCATTTCAGCCTGGTACCTGGTTGCATCCTGATTGGCTTGGATTCTAGCAACCTCTATGCATTCTATACTAGCCTGTTGTATCTGAGTCTCCTGCAGCTTAATCCGATCTATACTAGCCTGTTGTATCTGAGTCTCCTGCAGCTTAATCCGTTCTATACTAGCCTGTTGACTCTCTTGCAACTTAAGCTTAGCTAGTTCTAGCTGAAATAACATCTCAGGAGACAGGCCTGGGGGGGGAGAGCACAAAATGGGGGATCCACACCGAGACGTGTTTACGGGTAAGCCAGCTTGCCATTGAGAACCCTCCTGCTGCATCGTGCTAAGACTCGCTGGCTGAGGGCCCAGCTCAGGGGTAGAGTGGAATGGAGGCTTGGAGGGAACCCCCCAAGGCCCCACTCCACCCACCGCCCCATCGCCATCACCCAACAAACATGCCACCAAATTCTTCTTGGGCCAACTGTCAGGACAGTCCCGCCCCAAAACCGTGGCTAAACAGCGAAGACCGTAACAATCAATAGCCTGCAGGCGCTGTTCGGTCAAAGGTGTCTGCAAAAATGCCCGGGCATCCCTCTCTCCACTTATAACACTCCCCTCCCTAAATATCTGCTGTACTTGCTGGTCACTAGGCTGTACCGTGTTATCCTCCCCCGTAAATGATGAGTCATTAGACATAGTGCTGGTTATACAATTGCTGTTCATAAAAAAAAGAAAGTGCTTATTACTAATTGCAGTCTCGACTCACAAAATGTTAAAGATGCTTGAATGACTCTACTCTAGACACCTAACGAAACAATCTGCAAGTCCACCAATACAATAATGACACAATAAAAATTCCTCCAATATGCAAGAAAATTCTAGCCAGCTCTACTAGGTAGCATAGAATAGTTCTCCAAAAAACATGTGATAGGATACTACTGAATCTTGTGCAAGGTTGCCATTTTGTTTCGGCTGGATCGGCAATACATATTCGGGATTCTTGATTGTAGGACAGAAATGGCTTAAGTGACAACGACACGCTCGATTCCAGTCCCAAATACTATATGCTCCAGACAACAAAAGCACCAACGCCCTACAGAGTTATCGTCTACGGTAACGAGGTACCTTAACTCGGCGAAAGTGTACAACAGGGGTAGGCTATGAGGCTAAACTCCCTCAGACATTTATAGGTTACGTTATTACTAAAGAAATGCAATACTCAAGAAACTACGTTAATTTAAGCCTCTAATAATGTAGAATAGAAGCAGGCTAAAGGTATGACAGTGAAATGCTAAATGACAAATGTACAGTGTACACGCCTACTTGAAAGCGCGTGCCCTACAATAACTGTCCCCTACTAACATGCACTAGCATGTAGCATACAAGATGTTCATGATCCAGTAGATACCTAATAATACACATGGGAGGAACATAAATAGTAGTCACTTATTATAATAATGAATCTATACTTGGAATAACTAAAAGGTTGCAGGCAACAGTACTGCGCCGGTAGCCTACTACCGCATAGGCTACTTCGCTTCTCTCACTCTGTCTCCCCTCCGAGTCCGTATGCGCCCTACGCAACAGAACTCCGGACACAGCAGCAAAACGACAGTGCAGTTAATTGATACATGAAAGTATTAATAGTGTTGTCTTGTGTGTGAGTAATGTGTATTGTAAAGGGTTATAGATATATACTTAAAGAGAGCTGCAATGCATAGTAAAATAAAGATATATCCCACTCATCATCCCCATGTGTTCTAGCTAGCAGGCCAAGTCACAGGAACAACGAGTCCCAGCACCGAAAGCGAGAACCCAGGAGAAGACTGTAGAGAACACAAGGACAGATAAATTACGTTACTCTACTATACCGGCACTACGAGCGAGCTGTAGTCTCGGGTGCTACACTCGCTCCTGGCTCGGTATGCAAATCAAGGCTAAGTCCTCGTCCCTCCACAGACAACTCCTGGGCATGGTCGGGCTCTTACACATGGCACCAGTCTAGTCACAAATGGGATGATGAGCGGGGCATATAACTCGTGAACATGTAGAACGTTCACCAACTATCCTCATCAAGAAGATCGCTGTTCACATTAACCCCTTAAATCTAATACATGTAAATATATGCTTGTCCTAAGAGTAATACGAGAGGTGAGTGCTGAAACTCCTTTAGGACCTCAAGGGAAGGTTATGCATTTAAATAGAGAGAAGAATGAAATGAGAGTAATGTCGTCAGAGAGAAAGAGTGCAACCGTGAGAAGTTGGGAGAGAGGGCAAGGGATGTTAGAATCTCAAAGGTTCTAGGCAACCTGGTCATGGAACACGCAGCCAGCCTCCAGGCAGTGTGCTGTACGACAACATGGGCCCAGCCCAGGCAGCGTAGGCAGGCAACAATGGACTACCAACCCTGTCGCGCCTAGCTATAAGCGCAGGGCTGCCAACCAGTCCATATGTCTGGCAACCCACTCGGCCGGCAGCGTGGCGCATTGCTACCCTCTTGCTCTGAAGCCTAACTCACTCTCTCTCTCTGAACTCCCATTGTCTTATCTATCAACTTCTCTATTGATACTACGTATTAAATGGAAGGTCTCGACATGGCTTAAAACAAAACCCACCACTGGTTAGCACATGACGAGACCTTTGCAGAGATACAAAGAACATAGTTATAAGTTGTCACACTCAATATACATTGCGGCTGACGGTAGCCAGATCACGGGCGGTACAGTCGAGTACCAAGGAGTACAATCAGGTTGCGTTGCAAAGCACTGGGTGCGTCACAATATATATATATATATATATATATATATATATATATATATATATATACATATATATATATATATAGTATATACTGTATATAAACTGATTTTTCCTAAGAGATTCAATACTACTTGCAGATTTCTAGGTCGCAGAGTTGAGTATGCATTTTTTTTTTTTTGGTAATTCGAAAACTGCACACCTACTTTATTACTACTACTACTACTGCTACTACTACTACTACTACTACTACTACTACTATTTCTTTTTGTTTTATTTAATATTGTACATGCATTATATTTTACAAGCATCAGATATTACTATTCTACACCATGCAACTTCAATCCAGTCGCCTCCCTATGCGACCCTCTGACACTTCTGCCTCGTAGTCCACTTCTGCCACCGTCGCTGGTTGTGGTGTAGACAGTCTTGTTCCCCGCAGGCATAGTAGTGCTGATCTGAGCAATGATAAAGATAGATGGCACCTCATCCAGGCTACGATGTGGCTCTTGGGCTGTTGCTTCTTCTCTGCGATGATCTCTGCAAGCCTTGAATAGAAGCACTGGGCCCTGGGTCCCATCCCTCCAGATGTGGTGAAGACTAGTGGGGTAAAGCTGCCTTGTTCGATATTTAAGATCCTTTCCCTATATGCCCTGACCTTCTCTTGTTCGTTCCTCTTGTGTGCAGCATCCAGAGACAGCTCGCTGTAGCTATGGGCCATTGGGTCAAATACTCTTATGTCAAAGAACGCTCGCTGTGCAGTTGTCCAAAAACCTCTTGCGATAACGTCCACTCGTGCTTCATTGGATGTGTTGGCCGTCCTGTGCTGCAAAATCTCTCCATCCATGGGAATGAGTGATGCTTCGAGCACCACATCTCGACACATCTCCCTGAGCTTGTTCGCCGTTAAATCTCGTCTTCATCGTGCCTGATGCTGATGAATCCTCCTTTCTTACATATCATGGAGTGGTCTGCATTGATATTGGTTCCACAAACGCATCGATCGGGCAGTCCTTCAATCGGCCAATCATACCTCAGTGCAATACCATCATTAAATTCTTGTTTGTTGAGATTGAAGCCTTTTGCCTTGATTGGTAGTGTTGTCAGCCAATTTGAAGCACCCGTTTCTTGTGCTATTTGAATTTTTCTTGTTAGTCTCCAAGAAAGTTGTCCCATCACTTGTGCTAGGTCATTTTTCTGGGAGTTTTGCCTCTCTGACGTGATAGTCTTTCTGATGTTGTAGATGTCCGCCTGGTCCACTTCACCATCAGAATCTTGTACTACGATACGGTCAGTGAGAGATCCTGTTATCTTTACCAAGTTCAGGTATTCCGTTGTCGCGCTCCTCACCGGGTTGATGATTCCCAGCCTTGCCAACCTAGAAGGCAGTGCGAGCAACTCCCTCTCTTTATCACTCGGGATGTGCGACTTTACCCACGCTGGGATGAGTTTGTCTCTGATGGCATCTTCCAGCAGTTGAAGTAATGCGCTCACAATTGGAACGGTTTGCATCAAGTAGGTCCAGCGATATTTGACCCCATATGTGAATGCCGAATACGCAGCCTGTGGTTCCGTCTTTGCAATATTGGCCAGTTTTTCAATTTCTTTTACCCACTCCCTGACCTTCTCCTCTATGTGTTGGTTCTTGAACTCTTCCATGTCGATCACCGCCCCAAGGTGATGCTGTCCGTCCTTTGTTACGACCACTTCACTACCGCTGAATGCTTATACAGCACTTTCATAATATTCTGGTTTTACTATTAGTATTGACTTGCTGGCATTTGGATGGTACCCTATTTCTGGGCCTACACTTTATTCTTGCTCCCACCAGTGCTTGAGATCGTTGACTTTTCCCGCTCCAGTGAGATCGTCTGCCTAGGCCACCTGCTTGACTTGCGTCACCTCATGGCTTGTTAAGGTTAGCAACACTGAGAAACCTAATGCATACATTATGTCAAAGAACGCTCGCTGTGCACTTGTCCAAAAACATTGCTACGGGGTCACCTTGTGTGGTTCCTTCCATTGATTTCAGAGCACATCCACGTTGTGTGTTCTGGTTGTTTACTATGAAGGGGTCGGCAGGATGTTTATAGGTGTTCACTACATAGGTGGCAAAGCTGGGGAATTTTACCTAGATGTTATGTATTGCTGTCTTTCTGTTGATGGTGTTAAAGGAATTTGTTGCATCCACTAGCAGCATAGCTTCACAGTCCACTCGCTCATATATTTTTCTTATGGCATGAATTGCTGCCTCTCCCCCTGCTTGGTGGCCGGCACACACTTGGAGATTTCCGGCCGCTGACCGCACGTCGTCCTTCACCACATCCATTATGCATTTTCCGATGATTCTTTTCAGCACTTCGCCCACTCCCACTGGTCTGCACCCTGGATTCTTGTCTAATGGTATTAGGCGACAAGCTGTGAAAGCCTCCAAATGTTGACAATTAGAGCTGCCAGAGCCCTACATAAGTCTGTTGCTGCAAGTCCGAGGACTGAGCTGCTCAGGATTGTTCTCCAGCCATTTGCATCCAGTCCTGATGGGCCTGCACTGCCTTGTGTCCTGAGAGCCTTTTTCCAAATCATTTCGCCTATGATTTGTTCGTATATGACGGGGTTCGGTGGTATATAAGCCCCCTCTACCTTCTGACTCTCGTGGATACTAGGTTGTGGATGTTTCTTTTCCAACATTTGGATGGTGTCTCTTGTGATAGGCAGCAACCCACCAGCTGCCTCCTTTGTCAGGGACCGTATTGCAGGTGCCACTTTTCCTTGTCTCATCTGGTCGCCGAATTTCCTGGCCTCGTCTTCAGTGTTTTCCCTTTTTTGCCGCCGCCTGCCTTCCCTCTCTTGTAATGCTTTGGCTTCACTGAGTAAGTCATCCATCTTGTTATCATTCCATAATTTAATTTTTCTTGTTAGCGCAGTCACATTTTAACTACTACTACTACTACTACTACTACTACTACTACTACTACTACTATTATCATTATTATTATTATTACTATTATTATTATTATTATTATTATTATTATTATTATTAATATTATCATAATCATGTGTATTATTGTTGTTATTATATTGTATTACATAATAGTTCATGCTTAAATACTCTCAACCAGGATCGAACCTACGACATTCAGAACGCGAATCCAAGCTTTTAATCCACTACACCACGGCGTGATAAAAATAATCTTAACATTTTTCCTATATATATTAAGGAGAAGGGAAATCCCGGCTGGGAGTATTTAAAAATTTATTAGCTCACGCGTATTTGTGAGATATACTTGATAATATTATATGTGTGTATTCTTTAAGCATAACCATATTGTACATATTCTTGTGCTGTTTAATGTGTTGTATAAATGTACGCCTGAACGTATGCTCCCCTTCGTTGTGTAAATATGCACGCGTGCGTGTATGTGTGTGTATAATACACCTTATATACGTTGTAAAGGCTTATCCCTCAATACCTTCACCTGACCTGTAAAGTACTGTATATCGAAGACACCTTGCTTGTTTACGTACAACCCTTTATCATGTTCAACTATTTCATTCATTTCCTCGCCTACAGGTATATCTAAGACACCTTGTCTATGTACAAACCCTTATCATGTTCTACTATATAATTAATTTCCCCGCCTACAGGTCTCCCCTTCCTTTTCTCCACCCTCGTGACCCGAGCTAGCAATCTTCTAAAATCCCTAAAGCTCGCTTCACACATACCCGTCCTGAGCTCCCGTCCTTCCCCAACCACTGAATTCGTATGCAATCGTGCAAGGACTCCGACATAAACGGGTATGGTCTGTTCATGAACGTACAGTGACGCCACAACACGGATCGCGGCAGCGAAGGCGGCGAACCTTTTTGGTATGCCAAAAATAAACCCATCAGGATGGACCAACCACCAAAATACGGGATAGGGCGGATCACCCACGTGACTGGTCAGCGCAAATACGCCGTATGTTGACGTCTATGCGCTTCCTAGACGCCACCAGACGTCGTCTATGCCCAGACCAAAATATTTGACAGTTGAGACTGCTATGTGGCAACGTCGCCTCACGTGATGACCCAGCGCGTACCCCGTTAGTCCCCGCCTACCAGGTGTCCATAAAAAGGCCAGCCTCATGTGGTCCTCTCTCAGTTCTCAAGCCGCCATCACCACAGCAACAAGCACCACCTCGCACAACCTCCTACCTCCAAGCACCAACCTTCGTTATTATGCCACCAAAGTCTGAGTCGAAGAAATGGCGAGTCATCATCACTAAATCAAAGAAGCCCAAGGATAAGGACACCATAGACAGCCAGGTGATGGAGGTGCAGGTAGAGGAGACACAGGAGCGCCCTGCTGTTGTAGAGCGGCAGGGTGCCCCTCAGTCACCCACGCCTGTCATCAGCCTGGACAACGATACAGTGGTTGTAGAGGCGGCCCCCGGTGATTCCGATATAGAGCAGCAGCAGAGTACATCATCCGATCAGGACAACGAAGTACAAAGGAGTACAAAGGAGTACAAAGGAAATCAAGCAACAACAGATCTAGTTACCCTTCTAGGCTGCTTGTCCTCCAAAACACTGAGGATCAAGTGTCCAAACAGTGGTTTAGAGTGGGTAAGGGAACATTGGAAAGGGAACTACTGTCCTGCCACTAACGTGGCAGGACTAGGAAGTTAGTAGGGGACATATGGGTTAGTAACTGAGGGGAGGATAAAATAAAGTTATTCATTTACAAACGCAGTCAGTCGCGGGTTTGATGCGAGATATATGTCTAAGCGGAATTTAAATGAATCAACGGTGCTGCAGTCTATAACGTCTCGGGGAAGCCCATTCCACAAGTTGACAACTCGATTGAAGAAGAAATTCTTAGATTCGTGTGAGTTAAAAGATTTACCAATAATTTTGCAACCGTTTCCCCGCGTGTAATTAGATTGGTCGATAGTGAAGTACTTACTACAGTTCATATTGTCGATGCCTTTGATGATTTTGAACACTTGAATTAAGTCACCTCTTAACCCTCTCCGACATATGACGCGATTTTGAGCCTATTGGGGATACTTTAAAGCCTTTGTTACCATCAGGGGTATTTAGAAACCTTTAGTTTAGTTACTTCAACCTCTGCAGTTGTCTTTGAGTTAGCTGTGGGCAGACAACTAATTTTGGAGAGGTAATCATAAGAGTGAGAGAACTCCATTTCCTATTGCTAATCTGGCAACCTCTGCGTCATAAATGCGTGAAAGGGTTAATCTGCGCTGGGTTAAAGGAAATTGATTTAATTCTCTAAGACGCTCTTCGTATGGTTTGTTCTTTAGGCTAGGTATCATTTTGGTAACTCTACGTTGAACTTGTTCTAGCTTGTTTATGTCTTTTTGGTAATAAGGGCACCAGCATTGAACGCAGTATTGGATGATACCCAGGCGGCTGCTGTGGCAGATGGTAATAAAAAGCGTTCCCTTTCAACGAAGGCCCCCGTCAGGGCCGTGTAGAATTGGATATGGGGGAGTGGTATAAGGAAAATCCAATTCTGTACCAGAAGACCTGCAGGGACTACAAAGACACCACCAAAAAGAACCGCCTGTACGAGGAGAAGGGGGCGTCCATGTCCCCACCCCTTCCAGGTTAGTCTATGGTAATTGTTTATTGTGTATGGCCTCCTCCTAAAGAAAATGGATTTTTGAGCACAGACTAAACCAATAGTTCACTACTGTATTTACATAGCTGGTCATTAACTTAACCTAACCTAACCTACCTAACCTAACCTAACCTAACCTGGGCATCCTGGGGGCTGCCGTCCCCAGACTTTTGGATTGAAAAGTGATAAAAAACACATATCTCTTTTATTATTCAAAGTTTTGTATTTGGTTTAATGTACACTTCCAAGATAATTTTAAAAGTTCTATTGCTTCTATATATCATATAATACACCATAGAATACGTTTTTAATAACTAGAAAAAGAGTCCTTCGATTAAACAATTACGAAGTCTATATATGAATCTGTAATAATTCAGTGGCGTGTGAAAGTTCAGTTTTATTTGTTAAATTGTCTGTAATTGCCATGTGTTCATTCTAGAATATTCTATCATATACCCATGCGTTCACTAGATTGTGTGAGAAGGTGCGCTCCCTCGAATCACCCATCATAGTTGATAACATTATTGTGCAACAGTTCATTGGCGTGTTCAAATTCAGTGGTTTATTGGTTATATGGTCTGAAATTGACACTTGTTCACTCTAGAATTTTGTGTTATGACCGGGACTACGAATAAAACAAGGGCACTTAATGATTCGACTAGTAATAGGGCACTATGCAACAACGGTACGCTAGATCCAAACCCTCGAACTTATATGCCGGCGAACAAAACACCTATACCCTCCAGGGTTAATCTGCGATAGCGGGGTATCCTTAACTGGGCATAAATGTATTCTACTTCAGGCTAACCGACACTGGTATAGCCTGATAACAAACAAGATGCAAGTTACGTTAAAATGCATAAAAAGGAATCTATGGAAAGATCAATTAAATCACTGCAAGATTTAATACAATAAATAGATGCTTCAATACAGTTACTCTAAACAACAATAAACTCTTCACTCCTATCTGAAAGAAAGTGAAGTATAGTCCTACAGCATAAACCTGGAATCTTCTGAAGAAAGTCTGATGCTCCTAAGATGCTCGTACTGATCTTGAACTATATAAAGGCAGGAGGCAGGACACCACACATGTCAATCGAATACACAAAAAGATAGGACATAATTATAATGGTAACTGACACGAGAATACTATAAATGCGCACGGTAGCAATGCTCGACACTAAAAGAAGTACTTCCTCATCAGCGAAACAGTCTACTATGGTTGTGCGGCTCAGCAACAACCTAGACGAATAAATGCTGTGAATAACAATGCGCACATATCAAAGAGCTTATATTAAATACTAACAAGTGTCTACTCGATTAATAATGTCTAGCTGGGATACTCTAGGTAAGGAACTGGGGTTGAGCAAGACAGGCTCGTAGCCTAGCGATGTCCTTAACCCTTCCAGCCCGGGTGTCATTTTAAAATGACACCAAAACAAAAGGGCCGGAACCCGAGTGTCATTTTAAAATCCTTGTGCTTGAAAGCGTGCTTCAAAATTTGCGCGGCCAATTTTGGCATGGTAGGAGCGACCGCAGCGCCAGTAAGCCTCAACTACTAGTGTTATCAGTTCGTACGTGGCCGCCATAGCGAGTAATACTGAAAAAATGTTTTCCGACGTGTCCGATTCGTTGCAACCTCCCGCGGGCCCCAGTGCTACCACACTCGCAACTTCAACGCCTGTTCCAACCGAGAAGAGAGCTCAACAAAAGAAAGTTAAGCGTTTGTTGAGTGATAGCGCTATACAGCGACAACTTTTTGAAAGTGATGAAGAGAGCAGTGGCGAAAGCTTGGTGGACAAGGTACAATTTATAAGTGAAAGTGAAGACGATTTTGTGGGCTTTGGAGACGACGATAATGTCGATTTATTTGAGGGGGGAGACAGTAGTGATGATCCTGATGTGGAAGTGTTTCAGGAAGGTGCCATTGAGCTTCCCAGTGTGCTAGAACCTAGGCCTACCCCCTCGCCATCTTTGCTAGGTCAGCCTAGGCCTAGCCCTAGCCCTACCCCAGGACCTTCCCCTTTGCCTGCCCGTACGCCCTTGAAAGTGGGTAAATATTTCTACAAACAATCATTGATCAAAAGTGCAGCTAAAAAAGCACGCAGGGCAGCCGCAGAAAAGCATAGGGAAGCTGAAGATAGCGATAATGACGCCGATCCTGGCCTAGCAACCAGCCGCATTCCATTGTCCCGACGCCTTGACACGGGACGCCGCGTGGGTCACCCACAGCCCTCGCCTTCATCTCTCGTTCAGGATGACCAAAGGGCCTCTTCAAGTGGTATTGGTGATGTGCCACAGGCCTCAACACACCGCAGAGCATTATTTCCTGCTGAAAAGCCCTCGGCTCGCCGCAAAAGGAGCCCAACTCCCGAGGCCTCGGCTCCCATTCTTGAAGCTCCCGCAGCCTCCCGCGCCCCACACCGCCGACGCCCGGTCACTTCTTCACCAGAATTGTCTCCTGTGGAGGATGCTGACGACCCCAACATTGCCCCAGATGACCTGACGTCGCCTGAGGAGGAAGAGGAAGAGGAACAGGAACAGGAAGAGGAAGAGGATGTGCCGACAAATCGAGGGAGAGGGAGAGGGAGAGGGCGAGGTCGTGGACGTGGTCAGCCTGCCGACGCCGCAGCCCCTGGGCCTGGGCCTGGGCGTGGGCATGCAGGGCGTCCGCCTGGGCGTCCGCCTGGCCAAGGGCGTGTGCCAGGGCATCCAGGGCGTGTGCCTGCTGCAGCACGACCTCGAGCATCAGCATCCGACCTGTTTGTGTGGACAGATGGAGCTGATTTTGAGCCAGATTGTCCTGCCTTTGACGAGGTACAGATGAGTTCTGGGGTGTCACCAGCATATCCCTGTGGCCCAGATGCTACCCCCAGTGAACTTTTCTGTGGCTTCTATGACAATGAAGTCATGGAATACCTCGTCAAAGAAACAAATCACCACCATGCTATCTGTGCCAACTTTCTTGGGAGGAAGACCAGTGCCAAGATGGTGGCATGGAGAGCTCTCACTGTGGCAGAATTTTATGTGTTCTTGGCACTCACAATGCTGATGACTCATATAAGGAAGCACGTTCTGGCTGACTACTGGATCACTGGCGACATCATAACGACTCCATCATTTGGCAAATACATGTCCAGGGACAGGTACTTCGACATCCTCTCCTATCTCCACCTGACAAACAACATGGCAGTCCACCTTCCCGACTCATTATGGAAGATCAGGAAGCTGTATGACATGATACGTCATCGGTTCACCACGTACCTGATTCCTTTCCAGAAGATGTCTCTGGTCCTGTTCCGTGGTAGGCTGCACTTCCGACAGTATATCCCGTCCATGAGACACCGCTTCGGCATCAAGCTCTTCGTCCTCTGCGACTGCTTGACGGGGTATGTGCTGGACTTTATAGTTTACAGCGGCAAGGCAGGAGAAGTTGTGACTGACCCTCTCATTGGTTTTGGTGGCGCTGTAGTGAAGAAGATGATGGAGAGGCACTTCAATAATAACCACATCCTCTACACAGATAATTATTACACGTCGCCTCTCCTGACCAAGTACCTCCATGACCGCAAGACCGGAACTGTCGGCACAGTCAAGGGCAAAAGGAAGGGCATGCCAGGCTACCCAACCAAGACGAAGAAGGCTGACATCTTCCACAAGAAGAGTGGCCCCATCCTCTCCATCCACTGGCATGACCAGCGCAAGGTCAACCTCCTCACCACATGCCACAAGGCCCAGATGGTCGCCACAGGGAAGGTGGACCGAACAACCAAGAACCCCGTCCAAAAACCAGCTGCTGTCCTGGATTATAACATCAACATGCTCCTCGTTGACAAGTCCGACATGCAGATGGGCTTCATCGACTGCCTGCGAACATCTTGCAGGTGGTACAAGAAGTTTATCCTGCATACGGTAGATATGTCGATCCTCAATGCCTACAACATCTACCGTCTGAGGACTCCAGGAGCCAAGAAGTACAAGTCCCTGCAGAAGTTCCACAAGCAGGTGCTACTTGAGCTCCTGGCTAAACATGCGGGTACACCAGGCAGGCCAATACAAGGACCAGGCCAGCTTGACAGAACGGGGTGTGCTGAATTCTTCAGGAAGCACCAGCTCAGCGCCCTTCCTTTCAAAGCACCAGGTAGTAATGTTAGGAGTCAGAAGAGGTGCCATGTGTGCAGCCACACAACTCGCAGACCCCGCAAACCCACAAAAACCACTTGGGAATGCCTCGAGTGTCAAGTTGGACTGTGTGCTGGCACCTGCTTCAACGACTTCCACACTCTAAAAAACTTTTGAAGTGGAAGTGACAACAGTGAAAGTGACACTCAAATGTAGGCTAAGAATAATAATATAACTAAGTATAAGTGAAAAGGACACATAAGTAATACTAAGTGCCTTCAATAACAATATGAACAAGTGAAAGTGACACTAAAATATATATTTCTTACAATAAATAAGTGAAAATGACACTCAATAAGCCTAGGCCAGTCAAAGTGACAGTATAATAATAATAAAAACTAAGTATAAGTGAAAGAGACACACACAAGTAATAATAAGTGCCTTCATAACAATATGAATAAGTGACAGTGACACTATATATATTATTAGCTTACCTAACAATACATAAAAGGGGAAATGACACTACCAATTATCAAAGTCCAGTGAAAGTGCCACTAATAATCATAATAATAATAATAAAACTAAGTAATAAGTGACAGAGACACAAATAAGTTCATATAAATAACTTTATTGAGTGAAAATAACATAATAACTATAATAAATGACAGAATAACCAATAAAACACTATCAAATCGCTTCCTGGCATAATTGCGGGTGGAGCGACGAGTGCAACTGGGCGTCGTAGCCGGGGCCACGGTTGAGTGTTCGGACGCGCCGAGGTAAATACGCGGCAAAAGTTACCTCCACTTCCATCACCATCACTCCGGAACCAGTTGAGCTAGAGAGCTCTACTCAACGCCATTCTACGCAGGAAGGTAAGGAGAGCCTGCGCGGGCCAGAAGGGTTATGACTGCATCCTTTAACCCGGGAGCTGCGGGAAGACTCTTAAGAGTTCCCCCGGCGGACTGCGGGAAGACTCTCCAGAGTAACGCTTTTGAACGCGTACCAAAACCGCGCGTTAATAGTCAGGCGGCTGAAAATTGGTGTGGATATAGTACTACGTGTCAACTCTCGATACCACCCCGCCAAACGCTCTCCCCGCACTCGTGCAAGCACCACCGCGTCAGTAACCAAGCACTAGTCATGGAGCCCACACGTCCCTCACGCTCGCTCCCTGATGACACAACCAGCCCTCCTTCTGGTGGTGTTAGCCGCCGTGGAAGGCAGATGGTGGCTGCCAAAGACCCTAGCTACCAGTACGACACGCCCTACAGCTCTGAGGACGAAACACCAGCACCCAAAGCACAAAAAACACGTGCAAGCAGGGCAATGGCACAGAGGTCATTGGTCTTTCGGGACACTGCCACCACGACCCAGGCCACTGCAACAACCACTACCACCACCACTGCCACCCCTGCCACCCCTGCCACCCCTGCCAGCGACGCAGGAGGCCGCCCTAGGGCTACAAAACCTGCGGGGGCAGGAAAAATTAAAGGCACGGGCGTAGGGAAAAGATCCCGTACGCCAGCCACAGTGCCCCTACCACCACCACCACCACCACCAGCCGCCGCCCCTGGCCCGGCTGCCGCCGCCGCCCCTGGCCCGACTGCCGCTGCCACCCCTGCTGCCCCTGCCAGCGACGCAGGAGGCCGCCCTAGGGCTGCAAAACCTGCGGGGGCAGGAAAAATTAAAGGCACGGGCGTAGGGAAAAGATCCCGTACGCCAGCCACAGTGCCCCTACCACCACCACCACCACCAGCCGCCGCCCCTGGCCCGGCTGCCGCCGCCGACCCTGGCCCGGCTGCCGCTGCCGCCCCTGCTGCCGCTGCCGCCCCTGCTGCCCCTGCCGCCCCTGCTGCCCCTGCCGCCCCTGCCCAAGGAACAGGGAAGGGGAAGGGGAAGGGGAAGGGGAAAGGGAGAGGGAAAGCGACTGCTGGCCCTGCTGTCCCTGGTGGCCCTGCTGCCCCTGTTGCCCCTGCTGCCCCTGTTGCCCCTGTTGCCCCTGCTGCCCCTGCCGCCCCTGCCGCCCCTGCCCAAGAAACAGAGAGAAGGGCGACAGGCACCACCATCATCTTGCCATCAAGGCCACGCACCACTGCTGCCCCTGCCGCCGCCTCTGCCGCCGCCTCTGCCGCCGCCCCTACCGCCACCTCTGCTGTCCCTGTCCATAAGACACCCTCGCGTGCAAAAATTACCCGGAAAACTCTGACACCATCAAAATATGGCGCCCTGCTGTTTGATGGTGATTCGCAGGACATTGGCAGCCAAGGTTTTGACGACGAAGACCTAGCACGGGACCAAGGGTGGGGGGATTTGGGAGTGGACAGTGGGAGTGAGTCAGACGTCGGCGACGAAAATGAGGAAGGTCATCGTCTGTCTAGTGAAGAGGAGGGTGATGATGATCAAGTGCTGTATCGCGACCATGGAAGCGATATTTCAGACGATGAAGCAGACGCAGACGACATTCCGATCCCTGGCTTGCCTTCGTTCGATTGGTCTGACGGGGTCAATTTTGTACCTGACGTGCCCCAGTTCAATCCTGGGACGTCAGGTACAACTGACGACTGGCCCTGTGACGAGCACGCGAACGAAAGCGACTACTTCCTCGCTTTTTTCGATTTTGAGGTAATGACGTTCATCGTTGCCCAAACAAACGCCTACTACAGGTGGGTGTTTGGCCGATTGGACGTCCTTTCTCCAAAAGCGAGAATACGAGGCTGGGTGGATACGACTGTTGAAGAATTTATGACGTTCTTTGCCTTGTTGTTCCTCATGCCTCTGATCAAGAAGCATGTGTTGCAACACTATTGGAAGCACGACCCTCTCATCGCCACCCCAACTTTCAATAAGTTCATGACTCGTGACAGATTTTTGTTGCTGCTAAGATTTATGCACTTTGCAGACAACGAAAATCCTAACAGGATTGACAGGATATGGAAAGTTCGGACTGTGTTCACCATGTTGTTGGAGAGGTTTAGGAAATACTTTTACCCCTTCCTCAATTTGGTGATTGACGAGTCGCTCGTGCTCTTCAAAGGACGTCTTGTTTTCAAACAGTATATCCCCTTGAAAAGGCATAGGTTCGGAATCAAGCTCTTCGTTTTGTGTGACTGCGAAACTGGAATAGTGCTTGACATGATCGTGTACACAGGCACTGACATTGACATCCCGAAAGCCGCTGCCAATGACCCCATGGGCATGTCAGGTGCCATCGTCAGGAAAATGTTGGCACCTTACCTGGGCAAAGGCCACATCATCTACACTGACAACTGGTATACTTCTCCTGCTCTCTGCCAGTTTCTTCATGACAACCAAACGGGGTCATGTGGGACTGTCAGAAAGACAAGAAAGTTTATGCCAAAATTCACAGGTGATGTCATTCCTCTCACAGATGCCTCCTCCAGTGACACACCTTCAGAAGACGACCTGGCCCAGGAACACCGCGAGAGGCATGTGCGAAGAAGGCGACGAAAGGGGCAGAAATACAAGCAGCTCGAAAAGTGTGGGAAAGTGATAGCCCTGAAGTGGAAGGATAAGCGAGACGTCCACCTGCTTTCCACCGTCCACACAGGTGCCCAGATGGATTCTGGCAAAATCCACTACAGAACCAGGAAGACCATCTACAAGCCCGACATGGTGGTGGACTACACCAAAAACATGCGCATGGTGGACAAGTCTGACTGTCAGCTGTCAGGCGTTGAGTGTCTGAGGAAGACTGTGAAGTGGTATCACAAGCTCTTCCTCCACCTTGTTGACATAACGATGCTGAACGCCTACAACTTGTGGTTGGTCAAAAAGAATATGGCCCCACACCAGAAACTTAAATTCCGGGAGTTCGTGTACAACGTCTCATACCAACTCCTGGAGAAGTATGGCACCACCACTCACAGACGTACGGCATGGCGTGGGGATCACGTTCCTGACCGAGTGCAGGTGGGTGTCCAAAGACACTACCTGATCAGCACCGAGGTGATTGGCACTCGTCACAGGCAGGTGCAGTGCATCGTCTGCAGCTCCAGTGTCAGGAAACCCCATGTCCCAAAAAGAGTCACCTCAATGTGCGCAGAGTGCAAAGTTCCACTCTGCATGGGCGAGTGCTTCAGGGACTACCACACCTTCAAAAATGTTTGAGTGTCGCCCTGCCCTGCCCTTCCATGCACTGCCCTGCCCTGCCCTGCCCTGCCCTGCACTGCCCTGCCCTGCCCTGCCCTGCCCTGGACTCGCCCCCTGCCCAGCCCTGTCCTGGACTCGCGCCCTACCTTACCTGACCTGACCTAATTGATCACGCTACCTCATAATGTAACATATATATTATATAATGTATAAGTTCCAAAGATGTCCCTGTGATATAGCTTTTACATTATATAATTGTATGTTTCATTATTTAGTTTATAAGTTTCAAATATTTACATGTAATATGCCTTATTTTTTTATTATATCAATATATATGTTTGTTATTAGCCAAAGTCATGTGTATATAATTATTTTCTTACCTCAAATGAATTGTACAAAAATAAATATGTTTCAACAAATCCTGTCAAACCTACTAAGATAATAAAATAAAACAATAATAAAAAAAAAAAAACACAAGGTCATGTCATTGTATTCTTACAATATGATATATTCTATGAATATTTCATATTTATTGAATACAATGGCATGATCTTGTAAAAAAATGTTTTTATCAAAAATGTTCTAGACAATATAAAACCTTCCCCATAACCCCCTCCTGGATTCGATCACACAACCCTAGCACACTTTGAGTTTTCCAGTCCGCGACCTTACCAACCATGCCACAGGAGCTCATACTAAATATCACTCAAAACTTCGTGTCTACAATCGAAATGACAATATACAAAAAAAAAAAAAATATCCCACCAATTTACGTTTGTAAATTGATGGGATTATCAATTATATCATGCCAAGGTTTATGAAAGTTTGTCTCTGTCAAGAATTAGTAATTATATAACTTTATTCTGTCCAAAATTGCCAAAACATTCAGCAAAATTGCCCCTCTCAGTTCGACTCCACTCATTTTCACACGGTCAAGCGGTGACCCTTGCCGCTCCCTTTATGCCCCAGCTACACCAGCCACAGCAGCTCTGTCTGGGAACAAAATTTGTATAAATACAATAATGGATAAAATACTCTTCACAAATACATTTGTATTGTATAATATTGTAAATAAAAAAGAATAATAACTGTGTGGGTGTCGTAAATTGCTCAACCAGCTTTCTTATGTCTCGCCTACGCGCGTATATTGGATTATACATAGTCATGACTGTCATACAAATAATTGCAGTAGGTCTCGAATATACATTTAGATTGCATATTACTTGGAAATAAATAAGTAAACGTTTCTCTGGTGGCAATCTACCCTTTCGCAAGTGTAAGGAGACACCATTCTATATTTAGCCCTTTATCGCAAAAGGCAATCTGCACGTGTTTATTGACCACCGTCGCTGGTGGTCTATAATATAGTACTTTATTGACAGTCAATGGCCTACATGTTTCTGTGGTACTTCACATGTGTCTAAAATGCAATGTCTGCTTGCATAAAAATGCAATTCTGAAGTCCATTTATACGTACGACATACGCATGTCTCAGTTTCTATCTATCTCTCTCTCTCTCTCTCTCCATTCCTGACTCATGTTATTGTAAAACTCTTGGTGGCAACAAACACCAGACACCTGGAAGACAAGGTTCAAAATCCCAAGCATCCATACGCCTCGGGTGCCTTCACAATTGTCACACAGCTGGTTATCTATCTAGAGATCTGCCTGCCTTCCTTCTCTTGACGACTCACTCACTCCCTCCCTCCCTCCCACCCACCCACCCCCAACCCACCCTTTCAGGCTTCCGTCTGCTAGAAACACATTCACAATTTGCGTAAATATCGCATCAATTGGGCTATATGCGGTATATTCCTTGTTATATGGGACGCCTACATACGTACACGTCTTTATTATAGCATGACAGTGCTCTAAATACAAGATTTACGTGATATTTATGGCGTAACACACCCTCTCCCCCTTTCATTCCCAGCACAACTCACTCACACCTTGGTTCACGCATAGAAACTCTTTGATAATGTGCGTAAATATCGCATGAATTGGTCAATATGCGGTATATATTTTGATATATGGCACGTATACATACGTACAAGTCTGTATTATAGCATGACAGTGCTCTACGTACAAGATATACGTGATATGTATGGCGTAAACCACACTCTCAGCTCATAAATTGCCGCCAAACCTCCAACACATCTTCATTCCCGCCTACAAATTATCTTATAATTCCCTTATATATTGCAATTTTTGGTCACTATGAGGCATATTCATTGTTATATGGGTGGCCTACACACGTATACATACTCTACATAGCCTAAAAGGGCTCAAAAATGGACATATACGTGATAATACGCCGTAACCCACCCCCTCCTCCCTCTCCTTCTATCCCCTGCGCGCGTAAATATTCGGCAGGGAAATCTCGCCGCTCGATGACAATCTAGCCGCGCGGTGCCATTCGCTCCACATTTTTCAACTATGGACCGTTCCCCCACCCCCCCCAGACATTTTTTGGGGGGTCAAATATATATGGGCCGATGCCCGCAAACATTCCCTACACGATGATGTACTTTTTATCGAAATTTGCAATAGGTCCCCAAATCATCATACGTGCGCACAGTCTTACCCTCTAGAAAACCCCCTGTGCGCCGCGGAGAGGTTAAGTTACGTTAATTGACTAGGGTGCTCTCTCGATAGATCCAGATCACAAGTATCTGGTTCTATCCTGGCGACTCTCTAAAGACAAGCAAAGAGGCAGCAAAGTGTGGAACTGGTACAGGCCAAAACCCTCAGTCAACACAAAGCAGCACGCGCAAAGGACGCAACCGAAAAGACAACCCAGGCTGCCACTGGACCGGTCGAAGTCATGTAGGTATAAGCAAACCATACACACATCGGAGACAACGACTACAGTTACCCTATCCCAGTCTAGCGTTAAATAAAAGAGGAGAAACTCTAAATCAATAATGGAGACACACAGAGTTCTTAACCTATACTAACTAAGAACCCTCAAACCTATTCTAAGTACATGTAAATATCTCTGAGGACGGCGCATGCAATACAATGGGCCGGCTATGAAAACCGTATGCAAGGGGATAAGTAATTGAATAAAGGCGAGAAGTAATGGAAAAGAAGAAGTTCAGAGAGAGAAACAGTGATAAAGGAGGTGATCGGGGGAGATACTCTCCCCCGATGTTAGAAGCACGCGCGCCAAGCCTGTCCTGACGAGCACAGCTCCTGGGGACCCTCATGTAGGAGGTTAGTTACACAGGAGCCCGCAAAGGCGCGATGGTCGGCCAATCACGGGCCGAGACGTCACAAGACAGCAGGTGTCACGTGACACAGCAAGACTAGCCGTCCAATAGCGAGCGAGAGGCAGGAATGCTCCCGCACCTACAGACACTCAGTACCATCTCGCTCTGAAAGTCTTTCTCCTTCCCACGCTGGTACTATGATCACTACTATTGATATAGAATATAATCCGTTGTCACAGACGAAAACAAAGACCACCACTGGACTGTCTGTGACAATGCGATTACTAGGAAAGAAAGAACAACATTGTCTGATAACTGTAGCCCATTTCGATGTCCCTGGCGAGCGCTAGTGGCTAACGAGAGGTGATTCTGCCAACGCTGGTAGACGTCACACCCCGCCCAAGATATGGGACGCTCAACATTAGGCGAGCACCATATCTGACAAGGCAGAATGCCGACAAGACCCGCCACACCTAGCCACTCCACCAGAAATGAAATGCAAAGCTCAATCTTAAATAAAACAACATATTAGCATAAATAAAATCTTATAACCCCTCCCAAACACAATAGTATAATTTAGCCTGCTATGCTCCCTGAGCGAGCTTCACAGAGCCCAGCCTACTAAGTGAAAGACAGGTTCAGCTTAGGACTTTAGCTATAACATTGGCAACTTACAATTAACTATCAAAAAGAAAGAGTTTTTATGTGATTTTTTAAATTTAATTTTAATGTTGTTTTTGATGGCTGCTCTATAGGGGCAAGCCTGGTTTTTCTCCACTCAAACCAACACACCTGTGGTGATCTATGCCGGATCCTCCACCCTCGACAAACAGTCTGCAATCACATTCTCACAACCGGCAATATGGCGAATGTCTAGATTGTATTCTTGCAACATGAGTGACCAACGTGTCAGCCTCATATTCCGGTTGTGGAATTGGTTCAGAAATTTAAGAGGGTGGTGGTCGGTGTAAATCACCATGACTGGCCCGTAGGCAGGAACATATACTTCAAAGTGCCTGAGCGCCAACACTATTGCCAGCAGTTCTTTCTCCACCACAGAGTAGTTTTTCTGAGCGGAATTAAACTTCTTGGAAAAGAAACTGACTGGATGCTCCAAACCTTCCTCGTCTGTTTGCATTAAGACGGCACCAGCCCCTACACCGCTGGAATCTGTTGCCAGCTGGAACGGTCTTTCAAAGTCAGGAGCCCTGAGGATTGGGTGAGTGCATAGTAGGTGCTTGACCAGCGAAAAAGACCTTTCACACTCAGGTCCCCACTTGAACTTTTTCTCTTTTGCTAGTAAATCTGTCAGGGGAGCTAACACAGTAGAATAACCTAGAATGAAGCGGCGATAGTAACCGATCATGCCCAAAAACCTCATGATCTGCCGCTTGGTGGACGGCCTGGGGAACTGGTTAATAGCCTCTATCTTGTTTTGGGGGGGGGCACACCTGGCCTAACCCGACCACAAACCCAAGATACTGCACAGTTGCCCGGACAAAGTCGCACTTGCCCAGATTGACCAACAAGCTGGCCTCACTGAGCTTCCGAAACAAGGCTTCTATGTGCTCACAGTGACTCTCAAAGTTGTCATCGTAGATTATAACGTCATCTAGGTAGACAGTGCAGTTAGGGATGTCAGCTACTAACTCATTCATAAGACTCTGGAAGGTTGCTGGGGCATTTTTAAGGCCATACGGCATCACATTGCAACGGTAGGTGTTCCCATCAACCACAAACCCGCATACCCCCTTCACCCGCTCAGACAAGGGCACCTGCCAGTAGCCTTTCACTAGGTCTACCTTAGTTAGAAACTGTGCCTTACCAATCTTGTCTACACTATCGTCAACACGGGGAAGGGGGTAAGCATTGGTGGGAGTCAACCCGTTCGATCTCCGAAAGTCAATGCAGAAGCGAACCTTCCCGTCAGGCTTGGGCTGCAGAGTGACAGGAGATGTCCACCTAACTGCCCCCTTCTCAATCAACCCCCGTTCTAACATAATACTCTAACTCCGCTCTGAGGGCTGGGAGTTTAATGGGTGGAATTCTGTAGGGTACTGATTTAACACCTTATTAGCGGCCTAGGCGGTTTATTTATATGTACCGCCCAGCGGGGTGTTTTAAGCCAAAATAGGGCTGTTTACGTGATCATTTTCATGCCTAAATAAGACCCAGAACGTAAAACAAGTATCTATCCCTGAAAGGGCATAAACAGAGCTTTCGAATGACACCATAACGATCCTTTTATGATGGCTAGTTTTCTTGCAATAACCGTGCAACGCGAGTGCAAAAAGCATGTAATTAGGCACTTTCCCCATACAATTCCGTATATAGCGAGTGAGAGAGGGAGGGAGGAGGTGGGATTCGTGTCAGTAGGTTCGCCGCGGTGGTCTGGAGCAGTCATACGCTCGCTACTCTCCTGCCACCACTTGTCTCTCTCTCTCAGCAACATTACGTGCTGAAATTGCCACACGACCTATGTCGAGCGCCGCCACATAGTCCAGCTTTATTTAACTCGACTTATGTTGCGCGCCGACAGTTAAGGGTAGGGGGGGTGATCTCCCACGTCCACGTCATGCACCACTCGAGTTGTGAGGCCTGGATGCTCTGCAAACACAGTGGGGTATGAAGCAAACAGGCACTGCACGGCTGCACGCTGTTGCTCAGGCAGGTGCACTAGAGCATCGTCAGCCACCTGTCTGGAGTTCCCCGCCCACTGGTCAGCAGAGACATGACACTCCCAGTTATCTTCCACCTGGGCTTCACTGTCCCTCACTCCTTCTCCTCCATGACCTCTGCAGGTCAACACAGGGACAGTGAGAGGCTCAGGGGGGCGCCTCACAAACTCTTTCACCAGATTCACATGGCACAGCTGATTCTTTTTACGCCTATTTGGAGTAGCCACAAGATAGTCTAGGTCAGAGATCTTTTTTACCACCTTATAAGGACCAGCGTACTTGGCAGACAACGGATGACCTGGCAGAGGTAACAGAATCAATACCTCCTGCCCCACCTGAAACTCCCGGAGTTTTGTCTTCGCATCGTACCTGTCCTTCATCAGTGCTTGCGACTCTACCAAATTCCTACCTGCCAACTCTAGGCTTCTCAGCATTCTCTCTCTGCTCTCGAGGACATACTTTAACATGGAACATGGCTTTGCGGTGCCCTCCCAGATTTCTCTAACCATGTTGAGGGGGCCTCTGACCTGATGTCCGAAAACTAACTCATTGGGACTGAACCCTAGGCTTTCACCAGGTACCTCCCGAGCAGCGAATAATACATAGGGCAACCCAAGATCCCAATCCTTGCCATTCTCAACACAGTAACAACACAGCATGCTCTTCAGAGTCGAGTGCCACCTCTCCAACACCCCCTGACTCTCTGGGTGATAGGCTGAAGAGACAACTGTACTGATACCGTGCTGCTGCATGGTCTGTTTGAAAAGGTTAGAAGTAAAGTTGGACCCTTGGTCTGACTGCAATTCCTGCGGGTACCCATACCTAGAACAGTACAATAGCAAGTTACGAACAACAGTCTTAGCAGTACCATTTTGCATGGGGTATGCATCCGGATAACGAGTGGCAACATCCATGATTGTGAGGAGGTACTTGTTGCCTGCACTAGTAGGGGGTAGAGGGCCAACCATGTCGATTATAACCTTACTGAATGGTGGCCCGATTACAGGAATAGGGTGTAACGGAGCCTTGGGAATACACTGGTTTGGTTTACCTACTGTCTGGCAGGTACTGCACATTTTTTTTTTTTTTTTTTTTTTTTTTTTCTATATTCCAACTACTCCCTCTCGGGCATAGGCTGAGAGCCTGTACATTCCACCGCTCAACACGGTGAAGCCCGTGAGGTCTTGTTCCAGTCTGGGGAGTGAGACATGTGAAGCAACCATCATGGCTCGAAGCAGCTCCATCTCTGAAGCGGCCGGTTGCTTCGCTCAAGTGCTTCACCGTCTCACCCTCCAGACTCAGACCCTCACTCTCAGAACGCCACCTATTGAGCAGTGAACTCACTAGGCATTGTCCCCCTGTAACATATTTTGAATATGGGAATATTCATACAGTGTTATTTAATCAGGGAACAATGAGGGTATTTTTTTGGCATTTCGGTGGGCTTTGTGGTAATGCACTGATACTAGGTACAGCACAAATTCAATCCCAATAATATCTTCCCATTGACATATCGGGATTTGAACCCGGGTCCATTGGATTACCAATCCAGTGGCATGACCACTCCACCACACCTCCCCTATGCCACACATTGCCACCCATGATGCCACATGTGCCTTCATACCTGGCCACCAAAAAAATTTCGCCAATGCTGCTACCGTCTTACGTACACCCAAATGCCCTGCCAACGGTACATCATGTGCCAACCTCAGTAGGCTCTCACGGCACACACTAGGCACTACCAACTGGTCAACCACTCTCGACCCACCCTCCCAACTCCGTCTGGGATCTAGAAAACGCCTGTACAATATGCCCTCCACCCGAAAGAAGTCCCCCGGCTTTGCATCCCCGTCCTCCTCAAGTTCAATTGCACCGTTACTACACTTCTGAAGCTCAGGATCACCTAGCTGCAGCCGACAGATATCCGAAGGAGCCAATTTATCTAAGTGCTCCCGGAGCAACTTATGGCCTCCCCCGATACTGGACTGTTCGATCCTATCTTGCTTAAGTGTGTAATGGTGCTGTCTCGGAGTTTTCTCACGCCCTACCTCCTCACCAAGTGTGACAGGTTCTGGGGCCACTCCGGACCTAAACATTGGTGCTAATACTGAGTCGCCAAGAAGAGCCGCTGGATCAAAACTCACAAAACTTCTCCCAACTTTAGCTTTCTCCTTCCGACCGTTCCTCCGCTGGTCTAGAGACTGAGGAATAGGCTGTGACACCTGAGATGCACGAGATCGGGTGACAACACACGCCATCTGCTGTAATTGACACCTCTCGACCAACTCCTGCCCCTCCCTACTCACGTCGACCGCCCTCTCGGCAACGACTAAGGGTAGAACCTCAGAAGTAGGCACCGCAAAGTCGTTGCCGAGAAGAAGGTCGACGCCCTCTACTGGCAGTTTCTCTACGATTCCAACATCTATCTCTCGTGTCACACCATCAACCTCCAGCTCCACTCGAACCAACGGGTATGACCGTGTAGCATTAATACCCTGCACCACAACTACCCGTGCCGCGTTTATAGGTTGGCCTGTAAAGTTTTATATCAGAGTCTGGGATGCACCTGTATCTCGCAACAACTCCAACCCATGCTTGCAACCAGCCCAACTCACGCAGCCACGCCCTCTATGGTCGCAAAAAGCATCGTGGACAGGTTTCGAGCCTTCCGAACACTCCTTCACTGGCTGTGCCCCCGCATCTGACATATCACCCCGGGTAAATGCAGAAGACCTCAGAGACACCCCAATGTTGCTAGCCAAAGACACAACTGCTGCAGATTGGTTACTAGGACAGGAACGTGCAAAATGCCCCTTTTTATGACACTTAAACCACTCTACTTCACCCTTGGACTTCCCATGAGGTGGGGAAGGGCCCTGACCTTTCTTAAGGGACGGTTTTTGGTTTGTGATCAAAATTAGTATCATTGCTCTTGCTTTTGTTATTAAATGTTGCATCACTGACTCGGGGGGGTGGAGTGTTGCGCCCCTTGTTTACTGCATCGGTCCGTTGTGCAGACCCGCACCAACGAATCAGCGATAATCTCATGTCAGCCAACTCAGTTGCCTCTTGTAGAGTTTTAGGACGTTTCTCTTTAAGGTTCAAAGTCAGGTCGCCGCCTGTGCATTTAAAAAATTGCTCTAGAAGGACTAACTGCTCAATCTCTTCGAACGTCGTCACCTTCTCTGACCTCAGCCAATTTCTCAAAGCATCAGACAGTTCCCGGGCATGTTCTAGAAAAGTGCACTCACGACCCTTCGTAACACACCGAAACTTCAACCTATAATTATGTCTCTGGTTGTAACTCGTACACAGATTCCTTTAACCCATAACTAGTGGCGCGCAACATAAGTCGAGTATAATAAATCTGGACTATCTGGCGGCGCTCGACATAGGTCGTGTGGCAATTTCAGCACGTAATGTTGCTGAGAGAGAGAGACAGGTGGTGGCAGGAGAGTAGCGAGCGTATAACTGCTCCAGACCACCGCGGCGAACCTACTGACATGAATCCCACCTCCTCCCTCCCTCTCTCACTCGCTACATACGGAATTGTATGGGGAAAGTGCTGAATTACATGCTTTTTGCACTCGCGTTGCGTGGTTGTTGCAAGAAAACTAGCCATCATAAAAGGATCGTTATGGTGTCATTAGAAAGCTCTGTTTATGCCCTTTCAGGGATATATACTTGTTTTACGCTCTGGGTCTTATTTAGGCATGAAAATGAACACGTATACAGCCCTATTTTGGCTAAAAACACCCCGCTGGGCGGTACATATAAATAAACCGCTAGCCCGCTAATCTAGTGTTAATACCTCATAATCGATGCACGACTCCAAGGGCAACGCATCATATGCCTTGAGTCCTTTGCCAACCAACCTAGAGGAAACAAGGGCTGCCCACTTAACTTAGGGCCATTGGTGCTCCCGGCACTTCTTCTCAAAACGCAGGAAAAACTCGGTGACACCCGACTCGTCAAATGCAGGGACTAACTTAAGAAGGTGCGATAAAGACTGATCAAGACCTCGATTCCCAGAACCGAGACGCTGCCCTGTCGACTCCACCCGAGGCTTATCAAGCTCTATGTCTGCACAGTACTTCGTAGCCTCAACCTGAAGCTCAGCCTCCCGCTGCTGCTGCTGCTGCCTGAGCTCAGCCTCATGTATGGCCTTTCTCTCCTCAGCCTGAATCCGCCGCTGCTCGAGGTCAAGTTTGGCGAGCTCGAGCCGAAACAACATCTCGGAAGACAAACCCTCAGGAGGGGGTGTTACTATTGGGGACCCACCCCGTGAATCATCTAGAGGCATACCCAACCGCCAGCGGGCATCGGCCTGCGGGAACGTACCCGGCTCCGGAGCCTGAGAGGGCGCCATGGTAGGAGTCGAGTGGAATGGGGGCTGGGCAGAAGGTGCCCCAGCTCCCGCTCCACCCGAAGCCCCACGCACCCCACCGAGCACACAGGTAACCAGCTCACCTCTCGACAAACCGCTAGTACCGGAAAACCCTAAGACCGTGGCTACACACTGCAGTCCGTACCGGTCTAGCCCCGACACACGATCCGCTGACACAGGCTCCTCCAAAAATATCCGAGCATCCTCCTCACTGTTCACCACCCGAGCGCCGCTAGACAACTACACCTTCTCCACCTCCTCGCCTGTCCCCTCACTATGTACTGATCCGTCGTTCGATATAGTGTCCACCGGAAATCCTCAACGTTTATAAAAAACAAAAAGTACCTAAACTCTCATGTAGCACTATTCACTCAAAAAATGCTTGAAGACAACTCAAGTGCTATACTACGTTGCCAAAAAAAAATCCAACGTGTCCAAAATATTCCTCAAAAAACAAATGTCCAAAAATCCTACAATTATTTCTTAGTTCACTAAATCCTAGACTAAGGTCGCCATTTGTTATGATGACTAAGATAAGATCCTGGCGAGGTCGCCATTTGTTATGACCGGGACTACGAATAAAACAAGGGCACTTAATGATTGGACTAGTAATAGGGCACTATGCAACAACGGTACGCTAGATCCAAACCCTCGAACTTATATGCCAGCGAACAAAACACCTATACCCTCCAGGGTTAATCTGCGATAGCGGGGTATCCTTAACTGGGCATAAATGTACTCTACTTCAGGCTAACCGACACTGGTATAGCCTGATAACAAACAAGATGCAAGTTACGTTAAAATGCATAAAAAGGAATCTATGGAAAGATCAATTAAATCACTGCAAGATTTAACCCCTAAATGTCGGCGCGCAACATAAGTCGAGTATAATAAATCTGGACTATCTGGCGGCGCGCGACATAGGTCGTGTGGCAATTTCAGCACGTAATGTTGCTGAGAGAGAGAGAGACAAGTGGTGGCAGGAGAGTAGCGAGCGTATGACTGCTCCAGACCACCGCGGCGAACCTACTGACACGAATCCCACCTCCTCCCTCCCTCTCTCACTCGCTACATACTGAATTGTATGGGGAAAGTACCGAATTACATGCTTTTTGCACTCGTGTTGCACGGTTGTTGCAAGAAAACTAGCCGTCATAAAAGGATCGTTATGGTGTCATTGGAAAGCTCTGTTTATGCGCTTTCAGGGATAAATACTTGTTTTACGCTCTGGGTCTTATTTAGGCATGAAAATGATCACGTAAACAGCCCTATTTAGGCTAAAAACACCCCGCTGGGCGGTACATATAAATAGACCGCTAGGCCGCTAATAAGGTGTTAATACAATCAATAGATGCTTCAAAACAGTTACTCTAAACAACAATAAACTCTTCACTCTTATCTGAAAGAAAGTGAAGTATAGTCCTACAGCATAGTCCTGGAAACTTTTGAATAAAGTCTGATGCTCCTAAGATGCTCGTACTGATCTTGAACTATATAAAGGCAGGAGGCAGGACACCACACGTGTCAATCGAATACACAAAAAGATAGGACATATAATGGTAACTGACACGAGAATACTATAAATGCGCACAGTAGCAATGCTCGACACTAAAAGAAATACTTCCTCATCAACGAAACAGTCTACTATGGTTGTGCGGCTCAGCAACAACCTAGACTGATAAATGCTGTGAATAATAATGCACACATATCAAAGAGCTTATATTAAATACTAACAAGTGTCTACTTGATTAATAATGTCTAGCTGGGATACTCTAGGTAAGGAACTGGGGTTGAGCAAGACAGGCTCGTAGCCTAGCGATGTCCTTAAGACTGCATCCTTTAAGTTACGTTAATTGACTAGGATGCTCTCTCGATAGATCCAGATCACAAGTATCTGGTTCTATCCTTGCGACCCTCTAAAGACAAGCAAAGAGGCAGCAAGTGTGGAACTGGTACAGGCCAAAACCCTCAGTCAACACAAAGCTGCACGCACAAAGGACGCAACCGAAAAGACAACCCCGGCTGCCACAGGACCGGTCGAAGTCGTGTAGGTATAAGCAAACCATACACACATCGGAGACAACGACTACAGTTACCCTATCCCAGTCTAGCATTAAATAAAAGAGCAGAAACACTAAATCAATAATGGAGACCCACAGAGTTCTTAACCTATACTAACTAAGAACCCTCAAACCTATTCTAAGTACATGTAAATATCTCTGAGGACGGCGCATGAAATACAATGGGCCCGCTATGAAAACCGTATGCAGAACCCAAGGGGATAAGTAATTGAATAAAGGCGAGAAGTAATGGAAAAGAAGAAGTTCAGAGAGAGAAACAGTGATAAAGGTGGTGATCGGGGGAGAGTATGCAAAGGGATGTTAGAAGCATGCGCTCCAAGCCTGTCCTGATGAGCACAGCTCCTGGGGACCCTCATGTAGGAGGTTAGTTACACAGGAGCCCGCAAAGGCGCGATGGTCGGCCAATCACGGGCCGAGACGTCACAAGACAGCAGGTGTCACGTGACACAGCAAGACGATAGCGAGCGAGAGGCAGGAATGCTCCCGCACCTACAGACACTCACTACCATCTCGCTCTGAAAGTCTTTCTCCTTCCCACGCTGGTACTATCATCACTACTATTGATATAAAATATAACCCATTGTCACAGACGAAAACAAAGACCACCACTGGACTGTCTGTGACAATGTGATTACTAGGAAAGAAAGAACAACATTCTCTGATAACTGTAGCCCATTTCGATGTCCCTGGCGAGCGCTAGTGGCTAACGAGAGGCGATTCTGCCAACGCTGGTAGACATCACAATTGTATGATATTATTTGGTCTGAGCCAGGTAGCCAATGCTTATATTAAATGATTTTATGTCTGTGTGAACTCAGAAACATCTCTTCCACAGGATATCAGGTCAGACACTTCCTTGACACCATGAGGACATGCTACGGCAAGCTGACTGCCCCCATGAGCGGTTCTGGGGCCACCAAAACCGTGACGGAGAGGGACAGGTGGATCCTAGATGTGTTCTCCTTACTGGCCGCCCACATCGTCCGGCACAAACCCCGGAGCATTGGTTGTCAAAAGGTATGTTCAAGTATTGTTTTTTCGTTGGTTTATATAGGGTTTATACATAATTATATATCTACATAATTTTGTATATACCTTTATAATTACAGTATAATGGGATTCATCTCTGGTTTAGGTAAATTCATCAATTTGTGTGGCATTTTCTGTACTGTTCTCGAACCCGTCAGCCTTTTCCAATATATATTGTTACCTATGAAATATTTTGTTACCTTTCCTTAAAAACAGTATTTATAATGTATTTAATTCATACCTTCGTAATAGTTAATTGACAGACATGGTGGGAATATACACACTAACAGAGTTGTTTACAGATTTTATTAAGTCTCAATAAAAAGTACATAGATAGGCACTTTAACATAATATATAAAAGCTATTCTTGGTCTGCAGGCACACCACTCTGCCGCCACTGCTACGGTGCCGGAAGAGGGTGGGAGCGAAGAGGAGGACGAGGAGGAGGATGCAGCTGGTGCAGTCCCAGGCCCTTCGCGCCCAACCTCTTGGGGTAGCCAGCCACAGCGGCGGCAATGGCGACGTATTACACGAGGCCACCTTCGTCATGGCGACTATAAGTAGAAATCAGATATATTAAAAGCATATTCAGAATATAAAGGGTGTGTTTATTGATAAAACTTTGGTATTTTATTGTGGTCGACCAGGCTTCGTTGTCCTGAAACAGGTAAAATAAATGAACTTCTACAGTCTAATGTTAAGTGTAAGTAGGGTAGACTAATAAAGTATAAAGTGGATGTATAATATGTTCCTCTTGACATTTTCAGGTGGCAGCTGCAGTATCTATAAACATTTTATTATTATTATTATTATTATTATTCGAAGCAATAACAATATTAACCCTTCCTACCCGGGCTGCCTTAGGTAAGGACAGCGCGGCTGAAGGGCCGCAACCCGGTATGCCTTATGTAAGGCATTTGCTTGAAAGCGTGCTTTAAATTTCGCGCGGGCAAATTTTACTTTGCGGGGGCGATCGTAGCTCCACCAAGCCTCAACTACCATTCTTATCAGTTCCTACGTTGCCGCCATTGAGAGCTACAGCAAAAAAATGAATTCCGACGCGTCCGATACTGTGCAATCTCCCGCGCGTCCCAGTGCTACCCCGCTTGCAACATCTACACCTCTGCCAACCGAGAAGAAAAGGAAAGTAAGGAAAGTGAAACGTTTGCTAAGTGACAGTGCAATACACCGTGCACTTTTCAACCAGGATTTGAGCAGTGGTGAAAGCTCTGTGGACAAAAACCTCTATATTCAGAGTAGAAGTGGGAGCGAAATTGACGATTTTGTGGGATTTGGTGCTGATGACAATGTTGATTTATTTGAGGGGGGTGATAGTAGTGATGATCCTGATGTGGAAGTGGTGGAGGAAGGTGCTATTGAAGTACCAAGTGTGCTAGAGCCAACCCCTTCGCCTAGTTTCGTAGGTCCGGGTAGGCCTAGCCCTAGCCCTACACCAGGACCTTCCCCTTTGCCTGCCCGTACGCCCTTGAAAGTGGGTAAATACTTCTATAAACAGTCTTTAGTGAAAAGTGCAGCCAAGAAAGCACGCAGGGATGCAGAAAAAGTGAGGGAAGGCGTAGATAGTGAGAGTGACACCGACCCAGGCCTAGCAACCACCCGCATTCCTTTATCACGACGCCTCGACCCGGGACGCCGGGAGGGCCACCCACAGCCCTCAGCTTCATCTGTCCCTCAAGATGACCAAAGGGCCTCTACAAGTGCGCCATTGGCCTCCCGCAGTGTGTCACCACAGGCCCCGCATCGTAGGTCATTATTTCCTGCGGAAAAGTCCCCGGCTAGCCGCAAAAGGAGCCCAACTCCTGAGGCCGAGGCTCCCATTGCTCAACCTCCCGCAGCCCCACGCCGCCGACGCCCGGTCTATTCTTCACCAGAGTTGACTCCTGAAGAGGCTGCTGACGACCCCGACATTGCCCCAGATGACCTGACGTCGCCTGAGGAAGAGGAAAACGAAGAGGAAGAGGAAGAGCGAGTCCCGACAAGAAGAGTCAAAGGACCTCGAGGTCGTGGACGTGGTCGGCCTGCCGACGCCGCTGCCCCTGGGCTTGGGCGTGCAGGGCGTCCGCCTGGGCATCCGCATGGCCAAGGGCGTGTGCCAGGGCGTCCAGGGCGTGTGCCTGCTGCAACTCCACGTCCTCGTCCTCGACCTGCTGAAATGTTTGTGTGGTCAGATGGGGCGGATTTTGTGCCAGATTTTCCTGCCTTTGACGAGGTACAACAGGGTTCTGGGGTGTCACCAGCATATCCCTGTGGCCCAAATGCCACCCCCAGTGAACTTTTCTGTGGCTTCTACGACAATGAAGTCATGGAATACCTTGTCAAAGAGACAAATCACCACCAGGCTATATGTTCAAACTTTCTTGGCAGGAAGACAAGTGCAAAGATGGTGGCATGGAGAGCTCTCACTGTGGCAGAATTATATGTGTTCTTGGCACTCACAATGCTGATGACACACATAAAGAAGCACGTTCTGGCCGACTACTGGATAACTGGCGACCTCACAACGACTCCAGCATTTGGCAAATTCATGTCAAGGGATAGGTACTTCGACATCCTCTCATATTTCCACCTGACAAATAACATGCATGTCCACGAGCCCGACACACTCTGGAAGATCAGGCAACTGTATGACATGATACGTCATCGGTTTTCCACCTACCTGATTCCATTTCAGAAGCTGTGCATCGACGAGTCTCTGGTCCTGTTCCGTGGTAGGCTGCACTTCCGACAGTATATCCCGTCAAAGAGACACCGCTTCGGCATCAAGCTCTTCGTCCTCTGCGACTGCAAGACGGGATATGTGCTCGACTTTATAGTCTACAGCGGCAAGGGTGGTGAAGTCCAGATTGACCCCCTCATTGGTTTTGGCGGCGCTGTGGTAAAGAGGATGATGGAGAGGTACTTCCATGACAACCACGTCCTCTATACTGACAATTATTACACGTCGCCTATCCTCGCCAAGTACCTCCATGACCGCAAGACCGGAACTGTCGGCACAGTGAAGGGGAAGAGGAAGGGCATGCCAGCCTACCCAACCAAAACGAAGAAGACGGACATATTCCATAAGAAGAGTGGCCCCATCCTCTCCATCCACTGGCATGACCAGCGTAAGGTCAACCTCCTCACCACATGCCACAAAGCAGAGATGGTCCCCACAGGGAAGGTGGACCGAAAAACTAAGAACCCTATCACAAAACCAGCTGCTGTTCTGGACTACAACCTGAACATGCGCCTCGTCGACAAGTCCGACATGCAGATGGGCTTCATAGACTGCCTGCGAACATCTTGCAGGTGGTACAAGAAGTTTGTCCTGCATACAGTAGATATGTCTGTCCTCAACGCGTACAACATCTACCGTTTGAGGTGTCCAGTCATCAAGTACAAGAGCCTGCGGACCTTCCAAAAGCAGCTGATACATGAGCTCCTGGTAAAACATGCGGGTACACCAGGGAGGCCACTACAAGGACCAGGCATGATGGACAGAATAGGGTGTGCCAACTTCATCAGAAAGCACCAGCTCGTCGCCCTTCCTTTCCAGGGTCCTAACAGCCGAATAAGGATGCAGAAGAGGTGCTATGTGTGCACCCGCACAACTCGACGACCAAGCAAACCCACAAAAACCACTTGGCAATGCCTCGAGTGTCAGGTGGGACTGTGTGCCGGCACCTGCTTCAATGATTTCCACACTCTGGCAAACTATTGAAGTGTAAGTGACAGTGATAGTGACACTCAATAATAATAATATAACTAAGTATAAGTGAAAGAGACACATAAGTAATAATAAGTGCCTTCAGAACAATATGAACAAGTGAAAGTGACACTAAAATATATATTCCTAACAATAAAGAAGTGAAAATTACACTATCAATTACCATAGTCCAGTATAAATAATCATAACTACTATAATAATGACTATAAAAGTAAGTCTAAGTGAAAGAGACACACATAAGTAATAATAAGTGCCTTCAGAACAATATGAACAAGTGAAAGTGACACTAAAATATATATTCCTAACAATAAAGAAGTGAAAATGACTATCAATTACCATAGTCCTGTATAAATAATCATAACTACTATAATAATAACAATAAAACTTAAGTATAAGTGACAGAGACACAAATTACTTCAGAAAAATATATTTATTGAGTGAAAATATCATAATAACAATAATATATGGCATAATAAACAATAAAACACTAAAAAATCGCTTCCCGCCATAATTCAAGGTAGAGCGACGAGTCAAAACGTTCGTCGTAGCCTGGGCCGCGGGTGAGCGTTCGGACGCGGCGAGGTAAATACGCGGCAAAAGTTACCTCCACTTCCATCACCATAACTCCTGAACTACTTGAGCTAAAATGCTCTACTCAACGCCATTCTACACGGGAAGGTAAGGCGCCCATTTTGACATCTGTTTGATTATTGTAGGTAGCATATTAAGCGAGATTAGCCTTAGTTTACTTTTGTTGTGTTTTCAGCCAGATCGCCCGGATACAGCCTCCGTCCTTAACAAAGGCTGCCCGGGTAGGAAGGGTTAAACACTAATATCACACTCCTGGTTTTCCCCAAACAGCTCCAGGAACAGGCCAGTGGTGTCCGCATGATGGTGGACAAGTTCGCAGCCCCTAAGCCATGCACCATGGAGGAGGACTCGTGGAAGCAGTTCTACGGGTCCATAACAACTGAGTCCAGGAAGCTCGACCCCAGCGTGTGGGGCCACACCAGAGTGGAGATGTTGCTCCTGCTGGAGAAATACCGGGGTAAGACTGCCCAGCACGATACCATGATTAACCCTCCTGGCCCGGGCAGGCTCTCCTAATGACGGAGCTCGTATCCGGGCGATCTGGTCGAATATCAACAAAAGTAAACTAAGGCTAATCTCGCTTAATATATTACCTACATTAATCAATCATATACAGAAATGAGCGCCTTACCTTCCTGCGTAGAATGGCGTTGAGTAGAGCTCTCTAGCTCAACTGGTTCCGGAGTGATGGTGATGGAAGTGGAGGTAACTTTTGCCGCGTATTTAACTCGGCGCGTCCGAACACTCAACCGCGGCCCCAGCTACGACGCCCAGTTGCACTCGTCGCTCCACCCGCAATTATGCCAGGAAGCGATTTGATAGTGTTTTATTGGTTATTCTGTCATTTATTATAGTTATTATGTTATTTTCACTCAATAAAGTTATTTATATGAACTTATTTGTGTCTCTGTCACTTATTACTTCGTTTTATTATTATTATTATGATTATTAGTGGCACTTTCACTGGACTTTGATAATTGGTAGTGTCATTTCCCCTTTTATGTATTGTTAGGTAAGCTAATAATATATATAGTGTCACTGTCACTTATTCATATTGTTATGAAGGCACTTATTATTACTTGTGTGTGTCTCTTTCACTTATACTTAGTTTTATTATTATTATACTGTCACTTTGACTGGCCTAGGCTTATTGAGTGTCATTTTCACATATTTATTGTTAGAAATATATATTTTAGTGTCACTTTCACTTGTTCATATTGTTATTGAAGGCACTTATTATTACTTATGTGTCGTTTTCACTTATACTTAGTTATATTATTATTCTTAGCCTACATTTGAGTGTCACTTTCACTGTTGTCACTTCCACTTCAAAAGTTTGTTAGAGTGTGGAAGTCGTTGAAGCAGGTGCCAGCACACAGTCCAACTTGACACTCGAGGCATTCCCAAGTGGTTTTTGTGGGTTTGCGGGGTCTGCGAGTTGTGTGGCTGCACACATGGCACCTCTTCTGACTCCTAACATTACTACCTGGTGCTTTGAAAGGAAGGGCGCTGAGCTGGTGCTTCCTGAAGAATTCAGCACACCCCGTTCTGTCAAGCTGGCCTGGTCCTTGTATTGGCCTGCCTGGTGTACCCGCATGTTTAGCCAGGAGCTCAAGTAGCACCTGCTTGTGGAACTTCCGCAGGGACTTGTACTTCTTGGCTCCTGGAGTCCTCAGACGGTAGATGTTGTAGGCATTGAGGATCGACATATCTACCGTATGCAGGATAAACTTCTTGTACCACCTGCAAGATGTTCGCAGGCAGTCGATGAAGCGCATCTGCATGTCGGACTTGTCAACGAGGCGCATGTTGATGTTATACTCCAGGACAGCATCTGGTTTTTGGACGGGGTTCTTGGTTGTTCGGTCCACCTTCCCTGTGGCGACCATCTGGGCCTTGTGGCATGTGGTGAGGAGGTTGACCTTGCGCTGGTCATGCTAGTGGATGGAGAGGATGGGGCCACTCTTCTTGTGGAAGATGTCCACCTTCTTCGTCTTGGTTGGGTAGCCTGGCATGCCCTTCCTTTTGCCCTTGACTGTGCCGACAGTTCCGGTCTTGCGGTCATGGAGGTACTTGGTCAGGAGAGGCGACGTGTAATAATTATCTGTGTAGAGGATGTGGTTATTATTGAAGTGCCTCTCCATCATCTTCTTCACTACAGCGCCACCAAAACCAATGAGAGGGTCAGTCACAACTTCTCCAGCCTTGCCGCTGTAGACTATAAAGTCCAGCACATACCCCGTCAAGCAGTCGCAGAAGACGAAGAGCTTGATGCCGAAGCGGTGTCTCTTGGACGGGATATACTGTCGGAAGTGCAGCCTACCACGGAACAGGATCAGAGACTCGTCGAGGCACGTCTTCTGGAAAGGAATCAGTTATGTGGTGAACCGATGACGTATCATGTCATACAGCTTCCTGATCTTCCATAATGAGTCGGGAAGGTGGACTGCCATGTTGTTTGTCAGGTGGAGATAGAAGAGGATGTCGAAGTACCTGTCCCTGGACATGTATTTGCCAAATGATGGAGTCGTTATGATGTCGCCAGTTATCCAGTAGTCAGCCAGAACATGCTTCCTTATATGAGTCATCAGCATTGTGAGTGCCAAGAACACATATAGTTCTGCCACAGTGAGAGCTCTCCATGCCACCATCTTGGCACTGGTCTTCCTCCCAAGAAAGTTGGCACAGATAGCATGGTGGTGATTTGTCTCTTTGACGAGGTATTCCATGACTTCATTGTCATAGAAGCCACAGAAAAGTTCACTGGGGGTAGCATCTGGGCCACAGGGATATGCTGGTGACACCCCAGAACCCATCTGTACCTCGTCAAAGGCAGGACAATCTGGCTCAAAATCAGCTCCATCTGTCCACACAAACAGGTCGGATGCTGATGCTCGAGGTCGTCCTGCAGCAGGCACACGCCCTGGATGCCCAGGCACACGCCCTGGGCCACGCGGACGCCCAGGCGGACGCCCTGCACGCCCATGCCCAGGCCCAGGCCCAGGGGCAGCGGCGTTGGCAGGCTGACCATGTCCACGACCTCGCCCTCTCCCTCGATTTGTCGGCACATCCTCTTCCTCTTCCTGTTCCTGTTCCTCTTCTTCTTCCTCCTCAGGCGACGTCAGGTCATCTGGGGCAATGTTGGGGTCGTCAGCATCCTCCTCTCCTCCTCAGGAGACAATTCTGGTGAAGAAGTGACCGGGCGTCGGCGGTGTGGGGCGCGGGAGGCTGCGGGAGCTTCAAGAATGGGAGCCGAGGCCTCGGGAGTTGGGCTCCTTTTGCGGCGAGCCGAGGGCTTTTCAGCAGGAAATAATGCTCTGCGGTGTGATGAGGCCTGTGGCACATCACCAATACCACTTGAAGAGGCCCTTTGGTCATCCTGAACGAGAGATGAAGGCGAGGGCTGTGGGTGACCCACGCAGCGTCCCGTGTCAAGGCGTCGGGACAATGGAATGCGGGTGGTTGCTAGGCCAGGGTCGGCGTCATTATCGCTATCTTCAGCTTCCCTATGCTTTTCTGCGGCTGCCCTGCGTGCTTTTTTAGCTGCACTTTTGATCAATGATTGTTTGTAGAAATATTTGCCCACTTTCAAGGGCGTACGGGCAGGCAAAGGGGAAGGTCCTGGGGTAGGGCTAGGGCTAGGCCTAGGCTGACCTAGCAAAGATGGCGAGGGGGTAGGCCTGGGTTCTAGCACACTGGGAAGCTCAATGGCACCTTCCTGAAACACTTCCACATCAGGATCATCACTACTGTCTCCCCCCTCAAATAAATCGACATTATCGTCGTCTCCAAAGCCCACGAAATCGTCTTCACTTTCACTTATAAATTGTACCTTGTCCACCAAGCTTTCGCCACTGCTCTCTTCATCACTTTCAAAAAGTTGTCGCTGTATAGCGCTATCACTCAACAAACGCTTAACTTTCTTTTGTTGAGCTCTCTTCTCGGTTGGAACAGGCGTTGAAGTTGCGAGTGGGGTAGCACTGGGGCCCGCGGGAGGTTGCAACGAATCGGACACGTCGGATTTTTTTTTTTCAGTATTACTCGCTATGGCGGCCACGTACGAACTGATAACACTAGTAGTTGAGGCTTGCTGGCGCTGCGGTCGCTCCTACCATGCCAAAATTGGCCGCGCAAATTTTGAAGCACGCTTTCAAGCACAAGGATTTTAAAATGACACCCGGATTCCGGCCCTTTTGTTTTGGTGTCATTTTAAAATGACACCCGGGCTGGAAGGGTTAACATCATGAGGTCCTTCTCGGCTGCTTCTCCAGCATGTTCAACAGCCCATTCAGGTGCAGCACCCCATGCAGCATGTTCAGCAGCCCATGCAGCAGGTGCAGACGGTTCAATATATGAACCAACCACCTGTGCTGTATAATCAGTACCCTGCACCTGCCACAGCCAACGTTCTGCCCTCCACAACACCATAACGCAACTGCTCCACTCCCAAGGACACGACACTCCACAACATTAGTGTCTCCTCAAGCCTCTTCGATGCCATGGCCACCGGCACATCACCAGGGACCAGCCAGCAGACCCTGCATACTCCACCGCAATACACCAAATAAAATATGTAACCTACCATGTAATAAATGAAAAATAAATATGTTTAATGTGCAAAAGGATTGTTTTCTCTGTCCATATTTATGTTATTAAATCATATGAAGATATCTATACAAAATTATAAGAACATATAAGAAACGTGCACCAGTATATGAAAAGTAATAAATCAATGAAGAGGCATATCATAATAATAATAAGAAGAAATGCAATTACAGAACAAATGCCAACAGAGAATAAACTGCAAAAATATGGAATTAGTCTACATCAAGATAACTATGAATAATTAATACATAACTAAGATATTTATATAAGATTTACAATAAGCTATGCAAAACCAAAGAAAAAAAAAACATGAATTAACAGAACTTACAATGACATGCAATGAGAGTATAAATAAAGAATAATCTTATCAATGCATATAAAATTAAATTGAAGAAAAAATATTCCTACAGTAAACAAAATAAACAATAATAAGAATACGCAATGTAAATAGAAAAAAAGAGAAATGAAAATACACATGAGTACACGGAACTGAGAATGAAAGATACTGATAATACATGGAAATATAATGTGAATAAATACTACTGAATTACATCAGTGCATAAATGCAAGTATAGTTATTATAAATCATCGATGAAAGTATGCAATAAAAATGACATAACATACCTTAAAAAAACAGCAAATACAAACACACACATGTTGTTTCTCACCTATATCATGTTCTCCTGCCACGACACACTCCCAGCTGGTGAGTTTATGTACTTCGTCAAATACTCCCGTACTCTCTTGCCAGCCTGGTTGCCTGTGTTGCGAGCTGTAGGGGCGGGAATACTAGGCAGTACGTCGTCATCTCGCCAGGGGCAGCGGGAAACCACATGGGTTTCGGGGTCCTCCTGGTCTACCTCATGGGCCGATGGGCGACGTATCCTGAGGACGTTGTGGAGGGTGCAGCAAGCCATCACCACAGACTCGATCCTTGCTGGGGCGAGGGTGATTGATGTGTGGAGAACTCTGAACCTGTGGGTTGGGTGGGTAGAGGAATATATAAGTGTCATTGTCAGAGATGTGGTGCTCCATCTGAGGTACATTTGTCTCTCTTTATTCTGTATTAATGTCTGTCAGATGTTCAATTAGGTGGGTAAGTGTAGGAAGATATTCGTATCTCTCACTCGAAATAAATAAATCATGTTTCAATACCATAAAATACTATATTTCTTGCTCACCTGTTCGCTAGGATTCCAAAGGCGCTCTCCACCACTCTTCATTCCCTTGATAGCCGGTAGTTGAATATCCTTTCGTCGTGGCTCATCCCCCGTTGTGGATACGGAATCATCATCCACGGACGAAGGCTGAAGGCGTTGTCGCCGATAAAGTAGTAGGGTACATCTTGGTGAGGGGCGTCGGACAGGGGCTCAGGTTGTGGGAAGGTTGCATGGTTGGAGTTGATGAGTTCATTTAGTGGCGATTTAATGAAGCACCCGACGTCTGACTCGCATCCAGGGCTGCCGATGTCCATATGGATGAACTTGTAGTCCGCATCCACGACTGCAAGTAGGCCAACAGAGTAAAACTTTTTATAGTTATAATACTTTGATCCACCGTATGATGGGTTCCTGATCCGAATATGTTTCCCATCGATCGCCCCTAGTGCGTGTTGGAAGTCCCACCGACTTGAGGACCTGTCTGCAATAGCCTTCCACTCCTCTGGTGTCATGGGGAAGTGGAACACCTCGTCAGAAAAGGCTTCAACGATGGCCTCACACGTCTCGGGAACCAGTAGGGAGATGGTGTTCTTGGCTACACGGAAAGCGAATCTGAGACTGGCGTAGGTGTTGCCACTTGCGAGAAATCACAAATTTATGGCCACTCTCAGCCCTACCTCCAGGGGCCTCCTCCAGAAGGTGGTCTTCTTCTCCAGCCGAGGCCGCACACACTCGCATATCTCGTCGAAGAGACCCTCGTCGAGCCGCAGGAAGCTCCGGTACAGTTCTGGATCCTCTGCTGACAATTCCCTCATGAGGGTGTGGTAGTGGCCATAGGTCCCCCTCCTCAATAGGTATGGCTTCACCCACACACTTCGCTTTTTCCTTCTCTTCAGTTTGGTCACAACTTCGATGAGATTTAGTACCGTTGAGCACAGTTGTACGTTGCAATCCATGTAGAGCTGCACTTGATCCAACAGAGTGGCGTAGTCGTCCATGTTGAGGGACAATCGGCAGAAGTTATGTCGGCGGCACCTGGTTGATGACTGAGGTGTGTCTGTGCAACGCCCCTTATTATATATGCATGGTGGTGGCCATCGCCGACGACACTGCGTCCATCGTATTGGGGTCGCAGTGCCGTCGCAGTGCGTCTCAGACAGGTCGTAAACAGACTTATTAGGTCGCCTTCCAAAGGGACTGGTTGTGGCACCAAGTCGCCGTCCATTTGCCGCCCATGAGCTGTCTGCCGGGGCGGTGACGTGTTGAGGTCGCTGTCCACTCGCCGTGCATGCGCCGTCTGCCAGGGGCGGTGACGTGTTGACGTCGGGCATCATGGCCACACGTGGCCACTCGGGACACAATGTCCTCCGTTTGATGCAGTCCAACAATTTTGGGGGGTCGGGGAAGGACGGGAGCTCAGGACGGGTACGTGTGAACCGAGCTTAATACGTCGTAGTTCACACTTACATGCCATCCCAACCTCCCTCAGTTAATACAGATGTCGCTAATACTCTTAAATTACCCGCCCCTTAATTGACCTCCCCCCCCCCCCCTCTTTCTCTCTCACGCACAATTTTTTTTTTTTTTTTACACTGGATGAAAATGCTTGGTGAATAACATACTAAGGTTAATGGTGAAAACCTGGTATGAGTGTTTATAAGCAAAAGGGGAATAATGTGTCCGTATCCACTATTTCAAAGATTAACCAAGTAAGTATATATTTGTATTGGTCATTGTCAATGTTCTTAAGCATAAGATTGACATTTAATTTGAACCCTTGCAGTGTGTATTAGGTGTGAGTTTAAGCCAAGTTGCACATATGCTTATTAATGAAGCTAAGAGAGCACAGCATACAAGGCGATGTATTGAATTGGATAAAAAGTTGGCTTGGAGAGAGACAGCAAAAAGTAGTCATAAATGGGAATGCATCACCATGGACCATTGTAACTAGCAATATACATGAAGGATCAGTATTGGGGCCAATTCTCTTCCTAATCTACATTAAAGACATAGATAACGGTCTAACCTGTACAATCTCAAAGTTTGCAGATGATACACAAAATTGGAAATACTATACTCACAAATGAACATTTTGAAGTTATGCAACACAATCTAGATAGGTTGTCGTATTGGGCTAAAATCTGACAAATGAGTTTCAACGAAGGTAAATGCAAAGTACTCCACATCCCACCACAATGAGAAAGCAAATTATTCAATCAATGGCAACCAGTTACAAAGTGTAGACAGAGAAATAGACTTTGGAGTAACAATATCGAGTAACCTAAAACCGAGTCAATAATGTACAGAAGTTGTTAAGAAAGCAAACAAAATTATAGGTTTTATAGACAGATCTTTTGAGCATAAATCCAAAGATGTAATCCTCACACTTTAGAATGTGTTAGTCCGTCCACTTCTGGAATATTGCATTAAGTCTTGGTGCCCCTACTACCAAAAAGATATAGTCAAACTGGAGCGAGTTCAATGTCGAGTTACCAAAATACCTTGTTTGAGGAGCAAACCATATGATTAGCGCCTTGATGAATTGAATACTTTCCCCCTTAACACAGCAAAGATTAAGATATGACTGTATTCAAGTTTTCAATATCATCAAAGGCATCAACAATTTGAACTGCAATAAGTACTTTACAATCGACCATTCAAATTTCACAAGGGGAAATGGTTACCAAATCATTGGTAAATCATTTAACTTGCATGCATCTTAGAACTTCTTCTTTAACCGAGTTGTCAATCTGTGGAATGGGCTTCCCCGAGATGTTATATACTGCAACACTGTTGATTCTATTATAGTTCACTTAGACAAACACATAGCCCGAAACCCACGGATGACTGCATTTGTAAATGAATACATTATTTCTTTAGTACTGTATTGTTATTGTATTAACCTACTTGATTATTCACACTTTATCATATCCTCTCTGAGAAACTCTTGGGTGCTTAAAACAGTAGTAACTTAGAGGGCAAGTAACCTCGAAGGGTTGCTAGACCTGTTGTTTCTTGAATTCCTTTGTACTTCTTATTGGAGTGAAATAAAACATAACGAGGGGAAGCGACAAAATTAAAGCTGTCGCGCAGCTACTTGTCCACTCACCCAGCCGGCTCGACCAATCAGCGAGCCACCTGGTGTGAGGCGCGGGTATAAAAGGATAAAAGCGTGACCTGTGACTTCAGAGGCTCCCATACCATTAACCCACTGAGCCCCAGCGACGCACTGTTTGCGTCGGCAATGTATGTAACGCTAGACCCCAGCGACGCGAACGTTGCGTCGGCCACTAAAAAATCTAGTATTCGGCTCGTATGGTAGGAAATGGCTTGAGAATTGGAGGGGAGGTACCGTAGAGTGTTGGCGAACAGGGACGGTATGCGTGAACCGGCCAGCCAGGCCGCGCGGGTGGTGGTGGTGGGATTAGTGGCGCCACTTTACCCACTTATTTCACCGCGACTTTGGACCTTATCCTGTCGTATGGGAGCTAGAGGCTTGAGATTTGTGTGAGATACTCCTTAGGATGTACGCATTACAATGCCATACTCAGTTGTCACCCTAGTGCTGCCGGGCGGTTGGTCATGTGGGGCAGGTGTTGAAAAACACTGTACCCACTTATATCCAAACGACTTTCGACCTCATTTATTCTTGTCCTATGGTAGCTATAGCATTGAAATTTGTGTGGGACACACCTTCGGATGTACACATTACTTGACCATGCTCAGCTATCCCCCAAGTCCTGCCGGGCGGGTGGTCATGCGGGGGAGGTGATGAAAGACACTGTACCCACTTATCTCCCAATGATTTTCGACCTTATTTACTCTTGTCCTATGGTAGCTATTGGCTTGATATTTGTATGGGATATTCCTTAGGATGCAGGCAATGTATGGCAACCCACAAATCTCGGTTGGTTGGGACAAGGGACGTGCGTGACAAAGGAAAGTGTTACGACCGGGGCTACAAATAAAACAAGGGCACTTAATGATTGGACTAGTAATAGGGCACTATGCAACAACGGTACGCTAGATCCAAACCCTTGAACTTATATGCCGGCGAACAAAACACCTATACCCTCCAGAGTTAATCTGCGATAACGGGGTATCCTTAACTGGGCATAAATGTACTCTACTTCAGGCTAACCCGCACTGGTATAGCCTGATAACAAACAAGATGCAAGTTACGTTAAAATGCATACAAAAGAAATTATGGGAAGATCAATTAAATCACTGCAAGATTTAATATAATAAAAAGATGCTTCAATACAGTTACTTTAAACAACAATAAACTCTTCACTCGTATCTGAAAGAAAGTGAAGTATAGTCCTACAGCATAGACCTGGAAACTTCTGAAGAATGTCTGATGCTCATAAGATGCTCGTATCTTAAACTATATAAAGGCAGGAGGCAGGACACCACACGTGTACAGCGAATACACAAAAAGATAGGACATATAATGTTAACTGACACGAGAATACTATAAATGCGCAACGGTAGTAATGCTCGACACTAAAATAAGTACTTCCTCATCAACGAAACAGCCTACTATGGTTGTGCGGCTCAGCAACAACCTAGACTAATAAATGCTGTGAATAATAATGTGCACATATCAAAGAGCTTATATTAAATACTAATAAGTGTCTACTCAATTAATAATGTCTAGCTGGGATACTCTAGGTAAGGAACTGGGGTTGAGCAAGACAGGCTCGTAGCCTAGCGATGTCCTTAAGACTACATCCTTTAAGTTACGTTAATTGACTAGGGTGCTCTCTTGATAGATCCAGATCACAAGTATCTGGTTCTATCCTGGCGACCCTCCAAAGACAAGCAGAGACAGCAAAGTGTGGAACTGGTACAGGCCAAAACCCTCAGTCAACACAAAGCTGCACTCGCAAAAGGACACAACCGAAAAGACACCACAGGCTACCACAGGACCGGTCGAAGTCGTGTAGGTATAAGCAACCCATACACACATCGATGACAACGACTACAGTTACCTTATCCCAGTCTAGCATTAAATAAAAGAGCAGAGACACTAAATCAATAATGGAGACACACAGAGTTCATAACCTATACTAACTAAGAACCCTCAAAACCTATTCTAAGTACATGTAAATATCTCAGAGGACGGCGCATGCAATACAATGGGCCGGCTATGGAAACCGTATGCAGAACCCAAGGGGATAAGTAATTGAATAAAGGAGAGAAGTAATGGAAAAGAAGAAGTTCAGAGAGAGAAACAGTTTCTAAAGGTGGTGATCGGGGGAGAGTAAGCATGGGATGTTAGATGCATGCACGCCTAGCCTGTTCTGAGGAAGGCAGCTCCCGTGGACCCTCATGTGCACAGGAGCCCACAAAGACGCGGTGGTCGGCCAATCACAGGCCGAGATGTCACAAGGCAGCAGGTGTCACGTGACACAGCCAGACACGCCGACCAATCAAAGGCATGGGAAAGTCCGCGCGCGGGCGGGAAAACTCCTCCGGCCGAGGGAGGCAACACATACAAACACACGCATACATTACCACCACACTGCCTACATCGCTCTTTCTCCTTAACTTTATACAATGCATGTTATATTTTATTAATAATATAAAACACTTCCCGTTGTCACAGACAAAAACAAAAACCACCACTGGACAGTCTGTGACAATACGATTGCTAGGAAAGAAAGAACAACATTCTCTGATAACTGTAGCCCATTTCGATGTCCCTGGCGAGCGCTAGTGGCTAACTAGTGGCGATTCTGCCAACGCTGGTAGACGTCACAAAAACTGATACATCTCGCTAGTGCAACACCATGTCGGATTTACCACGCCGTTACCCACGCAGGGGAATATCCTTTGCCGATGCCATGGCCATAATTGAGGAGAGTGATGTGCCTGATAGTGACACTGGATCATCAAATGACGATTCAGAGGACGAATATAGTCCCACTGTGGCCGTGTATGATGAAATGCATGAGGAGGAACCCTATCTCCCCATCGCTGATAGGTACGCCAGGTTACAACAAAGGGAGGCGAGTAGCTATCGTTCCCCTGCTCCCCCTTGTGACATAGTGGAGTCCCCAGCAAGAGGGGAAGAGGATGAGGAAGATAACCCAGACCCCATGGCCTTCATCAACATTCCACTTTCTCATCGTAGGGGTGAGAATAGAAGAGGTGAGGATGATGGGGAGTACAAAGGAGTACAAAGGAAATCAAGCAACAACAGATCTAGTGACCCTTCTAGGTTGCTTGTCCTCCAAAACACTGAGGATCAAGTGTCCAAACAGTGGTTTAGAGTGGGTAAGGGAACATTGGAAAGCGAATTACTGCCCTGGAACTAATGTCCGTGGCAGGATTAGGAAGTTAGTAGGGGACAGATGGGTTAGTAACTGAGGGGGGGATAAAATAAAGTTATTCATTTACAAACGCAGTCAGTCGCGGGTTTGATGCGAGATATTTGTCTAGGCTGAGTTTAAATGAATCAACGGTGATGCAGTCTATAACGTTTCGGGGAAGCCCATTCCACAAGTTGACAACTCGATTGAAGAAGAAATTCTTAGATTCGTGTGAGTTAAAAGATTTACCAATAATTTTGCAACCGTTTCCCCGCGTGTAATTAGCTTGGTCGATAGTGAAGTACTTACTACAGTTCATATTGTCGATGCCTTTGATGATTTTGAACACTTGAATTAAGTCACCTCTTAATCTGCGCTGGGTTAAAGGAAATAGATTTAATTCTCTAAGACGCTCTTCGTATGGTTTGTTCTTTAGGCTAGGTATCATTTTGGTAACTCTACGTTGAACTCGTTCTAGCTTGTTTATATCTGTTTAGTAATAAGGGCACCAGGATTGAATGCAGTATTCCAGAAGAGGGCGGACTAAGGAATTGTAAAGGGTTAGGATAACTTCTTTGGATTTATGCTCAAATGACCTGCCTATAAAGCCAATTATTTTGTTTGCCTTCTTAACAACTTCTGAACATTGTTGACTCGGTTTTAGGTTACTCGATATTGTTACTCCCAGATCGGTTTCTCTGTTTACATTCTTAAGCTGAGTGCCATTCATCGAATAGTTTGCTTTCTCATTTAGGTATCCGATATGTAGTACTTTACATTTATCCGCATTGAAACTCATTTGCCAAATTTGGGCCCAACATGACAATTTATCTAGATTGTGTTGCATATCGTCAACTTGTTCTTTTGAGAGTACGCTATTTGCAATTTTTGTATCGTCAGCAAATTTTGAGATTGTACAGGTGAGACCCTCATCTATGTCGTTGATGTAAATTAGAAAGATAATTGGTCCTAGTACCGATCCCTGGGGTACCCCGCTACTTACATTGGTCCATTTAGATGCCTTACCGTTTATGACTACTCTTTGCTTTCTGTCGCTGAGCCAATTTTCTATCCATTTCAACACACCGTCTTGTATTCCATGCGCTTTTAGTTTTAGCAGTAAATGTTTGTGGGGAACTTTGTCAAAGGCCTTTTGAAAATCAAGGTATATAATATCTACAGCTTTACTCTCATCGTAGAGGTTGAGGATATCGTGGAAGAAGTCTAAGAGGTTTGTTAAACAGGAACGTTTTTTACGAAAGCCGTGTTGAGTATCTTTAAGTATGTTATTTTCCTCTAAGTGATTTACGAGTCTGTCTCGTATGACCGTTTCTAGCATTTTACATACAACTGAGGTTAAGCTAATTGGACGATAGTTACTGGGTAGGGATTTGCTGCCTTTTTTGAATATCGGTGTTACGTTGGCTAGCTTCCACTGATCGGGCATAGTTCCAGACTGCAAGGATTTATTGAATAGTAATGTCAGTGGTTTGGAGAGCTCATCCTTAGCTTCCTTTAGAACTCTAGGCGAGATTTTATCAGGTCCAGGCGTTTTATTTACCTTGAGTTTATCTAAACAATTCAATACTTCTCTCTCTGTAACGGTGATATTGCTTAGAACATCTGAATTATCAATCTGAATCGGCGATGGTGTAGGGATATCACTGAGGTCTTCTGTTGTAAAAACTGATGCAAAGAAGGTATTGAGGGCATTACTCATTTGTACTTCGTCTTTGGTGTATTCTCCATTTTCATCGACTAACGGTCCAACAGTTGAAGTAACTACTTTTTTCTTTCTGATATAACTATAGAATTCTTTCGGGTTTGTTTTACTTTGATTCGCAATATGTAACTCTAAGGTCTTTTTACTTTGCTTAATTAACTTTTTGGCTTTGCGTCGTAGCTCTACAAATTTCAGCCGTTCTTCGTCATTTTGTGAGGATTTTAATCTATCATTAGCAAATTTTTTAGCAAGCAGGCAGTTTGAAATATCTTTATTCCACCATTTGGGCTTATTATTATGGCCTGGACGCCGTATTTTCGATGGTATGCAGTCTTGCACTGCTTTTAGGTAAGTGGCTTCGAATAACTTCCAAGATGTATTTATGTCGTTATTGTGAATTAAACAGCTACAGTCAGTTTCTTTAAACATAGCTCTAAGTTTATGGAAGTTTGCTTTCTTGAAATTAGGGACTTTTTCGATGCTACTATTTGGTTCGTTACTAGTAAACTTTAAAGTGAAAGTTATCGTACGATGGTCGCTGTTACTGAATTCATCACCAACATTCAAATTCTCTATTAATTCTTCTTTTGTTGCAAGTACAATGTCAAGAACGTTATTACCACGGGTTGGCGTTCGAACAAATTGATAAAGCGAACTCTCTTGCAAGTTCGTATACAAGTCATGTCCGGAGTGTGAAGTAAGAGTATCGCCCCACTTGGTCACAGGTAAATTAAAGTCGCCAAAAATTACGGTATCTTGTGAGTTACTTACATCTGCAATTTGTTCGTAAATTTCTCGGTCAGTTTGCACTGATTGAGCTGGAGGTCTGTATATTAATGCAAGTATTATTTTTGTACCTTTATTATTCTTTATTTGCACAAAAGATGCGTCGACGTTCACAATTTGAGATTTTGACAAGAGAGTAGGGTTAAGACTTTCTTTGATATAAAGTAAAACGCCACCTCCATTTCGATTTATTCGGCTTTTCTCAAACATTACATAACCGGGAAGTGAATACTCTGCTAAAAAGTCTCTATCTTCTGTATTGAGCCAAGATTCTGTTATGCCAATCACATCATAATTTTCTGTAAACACTAGCTCCTCTAAATCTGAAAATTTATTGCGTATGCTACGAGCGTTTGCATAGAAAACCTTTAAATTTGTTATTTTAGAACTCACGGAACGCTCTTTAATAATATTTTTGGTTCTTGTCGGATCTACATTTATATTCATGGCTGTCCTCGGTCCTCGCTGTCTTCGGTCCTTATCGCTGGTGGTCCTCGGTTGCCTCTGTTTTTTTCTTGGCATTGGATGATTTATGTCACTGCTGCTTCTTCTCGGATGGCGTTTTATGATCCATGGCTGCGGACTGCTTCGTGTAGGAGACGACCCATGCGTGCTGAACCCACAGGGTTTAGATGAGTGCCATCCTTGCGGAACAGAGTAGGCTGGTTGTAGAAGTTGTCCCAGAGGTTGATGAATTCTACTTCTTCCCTCAGACACAAATATTTTAGTCGGCTATTTGTGCTGAAGGCCTTGTCGTAGAATTTGTCAGGTGCGTCGATCTTGGGGAGAATGCCTGAGATGATGATATTCCTTGACTTGTTTTTGTAGTGCTGGATCATCTTGCGATATTTCTCCATCAACTCTTCGGATCTGGTGCGCATGACGTCATTTGAACCAGCATGGATGACAAAAAGGGTATTTTCATTTGCATCCTTTGTGGTATCTTCGAAGGCTTCCACAATGTCGTCCAGTCCAGCTCCTGGGATGCAAAATCTTTTTCGTTGATTTGGGACTCTGTCGCAGAACTCTTCGACCTGTCCTCGTAGGATGGAATCCCCAACAAGGCTGGTCTCCTCTGGTTCGTCTTCCATCTCTACCAATATCTCAAATCTGTTTGACATTGTGACTGGTAGATGAGACCTTTTCTGCGTTGGCCGTGCACCGTTCCTCACTGGTGTAAATCCGGAAACCTGTGGTGGCGGGACTCTACGTACAGGTCGGGGAGAGGAGTGGTTAGAACGGGGGCAAGGGGTTGGTACTGTTCGTGCTAGCAGGCTTCTTGCACGAGGAGTGGGGGAGAGACTAAGGTGAACAGGGCGGCTGTCCTGGTTTGATGTCGGCTCAGGTTCGTCAGAAGCATCTGCTGCAGTGTCTACTGCAGGTGTTGGATTGTTGGCAGATGACGTTGGGGCGGTGGTGGATGCTGGAGTTGAAACAATTGGAGTTAGTGATACTCCAACGTTGAGTGTTACAAAGTTACAAACTCTTGGAGTGATTCCAGCTTCCTGGTGAGGGCGTTGATCTTGTTGTGGCTTCATCCAATTTTGCTGTCAAATCCTCTCGTTGCTGGCAGAGTCGGCAGACTTGTGGATCGACAGGAGCAAACATGGAAGCACCAAACCTACCGGCGCAGTTCGTACATGCACGAGGCATGGTGACGATCACTTTCTCAGATACTTCACTCACTTCAAACACACTTAACTCACTTTAAAAACACTAAACTCACTTTAAAAACACTTCACTCCCTTCAGGTCGCTTCACTTACTTAAATAGGCCTAACCGAAAACAAAAATGTTGAAATACACAAAATAGGTTATCAGCGGTGATAGCCTAACCGAAAATTAAAACAAAACTAAATTAAATTTGAATACGCAGTGATAGCCGAACCGAAAACAATTTTATGTTTATTTAAACAGAAATAGGCCACCAGGGGTTATAGCCTATCCTAACCGAAAACAAAAATTATGAAATACCGGTAAGCAGAAATAGGCCACCAGCGGTGATAGCCTAACTGAAAATTTAAAATTGAAGTACGCAGAATAGGCCACCAGGGATGATAGCCTAGACTAACCGAAAACAAAAATAACCGAAAACAAAAATTATGAAATAATTGACTAACCGAAAACAAAAATAACTGAAAACAAAAATTATGAAATACCGGTACGCAGAAATAGGCCACCAGCGGTGATAGCCTAACTGAAAATTTAAAAATTGAAGTACGCAGAAATAGGCCACCAGGGATGATAGCCTAGACTAACCGAAAACAAAATAACCGAAAACAAAAATTATGAAATACCGGTACGCAGAAATAGGCCACCAGCGGTGATAGCCTAACTGAAAATTTAAAAATTGAAGTACCGTACTCAGAAATAGGCCACCAGGGATGATAGCCTAGACTAACCGAAAACAAAAATAACCAAAAACAAAAAAGTATGAAATATGCAGAAGTAGGCTACCAGGGGTGATAACCTACCTACAAAGCAAAACAATATATATATATATATATATAATAGAATATGTAACTAAATATACAATTCACCAAATAGAGATTATATAAAAATAAAGTGTAACTGCACACAAGGGGTTAATATACTGTATCAACAGATGGCGCTGGTGTCACTGTAGGCTAGTCAAGCAGGATTATAAATTATTTAGATAAACAAAGTTATCAGTCAAAGGTTACTACAAGATCATGCAAGCAACAACTAAAATTACAGATATATATAGCTACAGTAGGATACTGAATACGATACCTACTAGAGTTAATAAGAAAATACAAAGCTAGGTCGATTAGAGGTGCGCGTGCGTCGTCTGCTACAAGCTAGGATTACAAATGTAAACAACAATGTTTATCAGTCAGAAAAGCAATAAAATAACATGCACGGCAACTACAGAACTATGTGGAGGTTAAACAAGCACTTAACTACTGTTCATGCAATGAATAAAGGGAATTGGGATATGAAATACTCAAATTAGGATCGAGTTTTCTCAGTGGCGATGCGGAGCTGTTGGCGATGCTAAAGCCGGCGGGTGAAGGAGGACGGAGAGGAGGAGGAGGTGGGTCAAGCTCCGACACCACACGTGCCTCGCCGTGGTAGTGCTCCCCCGCGTTTGCCTTCCCCACCACCCCCTATTCCCTCTCCACTAAAAGCACCAACCTCAACGTTGAGGGAATACATGACTGCCCCCCACTTCCAGCAACCCCCCGCCCATCGACAGCCAGCAGCAGAAGGGATTGCCAGGCTGACACAACGCCACTTCCCTGAATATGTGCCGGCCACAGATAACAATGAGAAACCCCGAAGACGGTGTCATTTGTGCCGCAACACGACACAGAGGGAGCCTGTGAGATCAGATACCAGGTATATGTGCCCAGAATGTGATGATGGACTGTGTTTCCCGGACTGCTTCAGGGAGTATCACACCCTTGAGCATTTCTAACTGTACTCAAAGACTGCGATAAAAGACGCTATGAAATGTGAAGTGTGTGTATAAAAACCAAGTGTAAATAATAAATATAGGCTATACAAAGTGCCGAACACAATATGTAAGTGATATTGACACTCAAATATACGTAAAACAGTGACGGACACCAATAAGTGTAAATATAGCATATTTCTAAGTCGAAAGTGCGTAAAACAATGTGTGAAACAAATATTTTATAACTATAAAACATATTATAAAGTAATAAACTGAATAAAGATGGGAAGTAACTTGAAAACTGAATAAAGATGGGAAGTAACATGAAAACTGAATAAAGATGGGAAGTAACATGAAAACTGAATAAAGCGGGGGAATAAGAGAGAAAGGTAATAAAAGTGAAAGTGCTGGGGGCGTGTGTCAGTCAGCTGGGTGTATGTACGTGCGTTCGTTTTGTTATTGTCCGAGACCATGATGGCCGCCAGTCTCCATGGCAACGGGGAAGCGCCACGCTCTTGCCACTCGTGTGCACTTACAAGACTTATATCTAAGCACTTTTCACACTGTAACTTCACGTACAATGACATTATGTGATACATGTTGCTAATATGATTATGAACTATGAAGGCACACATGATGCTCGGGTGGTGTAAATAACCGTCACTCGAAAACTGGCCGCATCGACATCTGCCATGCTGCCGCGCTCAACTATGGCTGACCGGGCGGAAAGTTTGAAGGCCGCCCGGCACCAGCTGATGTATGAGGCTGCCCCCCCCCCCCCCATACGACCCCCAAATGACCGAGGTGAGTATTTTTTGTTTTCTTCTTTTCTCACATTTTTCTTCCATTTTAGAAAAAAAAAAAAAAAAAAATTGGCAAAATCGGCCAGTCCCTGGATGTACATTTATTTATATTTAGCTGGTGCTCAGTGGGTTAACATCATGCCCACAGTTATCTCCACCTTGATTTCTGGCCGGGTAAAATGGTATAACGTGAGGAAAGGCCGTGTCATACAGAACTCGAATGTCGCGCGACCTACCCCCGAACAGGATTACTTGCAAATTTTCAAATGTTTGGGTAAATTCGGGTCAATTCGGCCAATGTTCTCGTTGATTCGGGGGAAGCTCCGGGGATGTTCAGGGGTGCAGCCGAACATCCTGGGGTTCGGCCAGAAGTTAGTGCATGCGTTAACTTCTAGCCGATATTCGTGTTTAAAAACCGTTAAAAATTTGTCGGTTCTCATTCTGGTTATGTTCGGCTTTCATTCGGGTCACGTTATTTCGTTTCGGCCGTTGTTCGTCTGTTATTTTCATTGACGAAGTTAACTCGATCTAGCCGAACATAAGAAGACATTAACCCGATTCGTATGAATATAAGGCGACATTAACCATAATAACAACCGAATGAGAGACGATATACTCGAATAAAAGACGACATTCCCCCGATAAACAGAGGAATAAGGCAAGATCAAGCGAGTCTATTGAAGATTTTGGGAAGAACACAACTCGTATGACAGGAATGAGAGACAATAAAGACTGGAATTTACCCCAAACATCAGCAGAGGCATCTTGTCTGTATCGGGTGGTACACGTGGCACGCGGAAATTTCCACTCGACAGAGAAGATAAAGAGAGAAGCGAGGGAGCAGCGTGGGGCGACACACAAGAATGCGAGTCGAATCGTACGCTGGCAGCCAAGCGCACGTGCCCTGTATGTTGCTACCGGAGCCTCCATCGCTCTCACACCCTCCGCACAAGTTGCCCCAACAAGTTCTACGTCTCCACACCACACAGCATCCACCAAGATGGGCAAGGGCAACAAGCTACCATGCTGCAAAGCAACTAGGAAGGGCAAGGAAGCATCTGTGGACCTCTTCGCCACAGAGGATGTGATATTAGAGAGTTACTCAAACTCTGAAGGGACTGATGATGACACTCAATTTCAGTCAGGTCAGTCACTTTCACAGTCCCAGGACACCCCGGACCTCACCCAAATGGAGTCACTTCCCCGGCTTCCTAATCGGCCATAGCATGACCTCATTCACACTCTCCCTGAACTCGGAGATACGCCATCCCACACAAACGAAGAAGATGATGATGCCAATCCCACCGTACCCCCACCCACGCCGTCACCCCAACCAGGCACCTCCAAGACCACACCTACGCCGCCTGCCCAAAAAACCATCACCAAACGGAAGCGGACAATCGCCATCCTGCCTGCCAAGGATGAAGTCGCTGTGGCCGAGTGGTACCTCGAAACGACTTCTTCTATAATAAGAAGCTCCGGGCACACCGAGACCGGGACATCCGTGACCGGGCTATGAGTGAGAAGGCCGCGGAACTGAACGTTACAGGTGGTTTGAGTGTTTTTTTTGCGTACAATGAAAGTGTCCATATGCAAAACAAACTATTGGTGTCCAGTGTTCCAAAGTGCCGTCTAAAGTATTGATTGTATGCTGAATATTGTTAGGTAATGTCCAATGTTTATAAATTGCCATCTACAGTTTTGTTTGTGTTAGCAAAATTTGGTTATTTACTGTGCGCTTACCTGTAATGTCAAAAGGGTGACTAGAGACCTGACATTATAGATATATATATATACTCGGCGTGTTTGCTATTACATTTGTTATATTATATTTTTAAACAGTGCTTATAATATTGGTTTATTTTTCAGTTGTGGTTCTGTCCAAGTGGATGGAGGGGATGCGGACCAGATACGTGAAATTGAAGGAGCTACCCTCAGGTTCTGGTGCCCATGAGCTGACGGAGAGGGAGACCTGGATCTCCGAGGCCTTCTCCTTCCTACAGCCTCATATCGTCAAGCTTCCCACCAGGAAGAGCAAGGTACGTTACATCACAACAACTTATTTTTTATAAATATCTGATAAACAATAGAAACACCTGGGAAAGGACAGTAATACGTCTAGTTGAACTGTTCAAGTTATGTTTGTTTATTTATAATACTCATAACTTACAAGTTCCCAAGCAACCTTGATTTAAAAATTAATAAACATATATATGTATTAACACTGTTTCCGCCACATTACGACTCAATAATTTATATCACACTGTCATATGGTACTTAATTGATATCACACTGTCACATAACAATCATTTACATATTTATTAAGCATTACAATCATTTCAACATTGTTTAGATAGTTATTAACATTTTATAGAACATTGTAGTAAATCCGAGAATATCAGGAACTGAGCATTAACATAAATTGAAAGAGTTATTACATAGTTATTAAACTTTGATAGAACATTATAGTCTATCTGACAATATCACCAACTATAATAACTTTTTCCAAACTATTATGAATCAATATGTTTTGTAGAAATGGCATTTCAATATGATAAACTAACAACCCCATATCTTTCACAGAAGTACAAGAAGAAACGACCTGCCACCCACATCGCTCCTACGGCTGAGAAGGAGCTTGCCGACGACCTGGTGGCGGAGGAGAGCCCGCCGGAGACGTCGCAGGAGACGTCGCAGGAGGCGTCGCAGGAGCCTGCTGTCTCTCCCACCACCCCTTCATCTACTCGCTCCACATCCACTGGCCGTCGTCGCACCAAAGCGCCTAGTCCTGGTGATGGGGTTGAGAGCGACCTGTACGACAAGGTAAATATTTTAGTAATAATTAACCATCCAATGCTTATCATAAGAATTATTAATGCATATATTCGCATTAATACATCACTATTATTATTTATCTTTCCATATATGTTGTTGCATGCACGTGTAAATAGATGTATGGTCACCAAAACATTCGTCACTTTAATTTTCGTTTTGTGTTATTTTATTTATGTGACATCTTTTATTTTTCATATGGTCTACATTACATCCGTGACCTGAATGTTATTTATTCTTCGTTAATTAATGCTTAACTATTTTTCCAACAGCTACGACAAGGGGAGAAGTATTTAAATGAGCTCTACACCAGGTGGGATGGAACCAAGAAGGCCGCGACCCCATCCCAGACTTCACTGAAGCTGTTTCACCAATTCATCCAGGACAACCTCTCTCACTTAGATTATTTAGGTAGGGCATTGATTTATGGGGAATAATTGTAATGACACTTACCTGTTCAGTTTAGAGGTACCTGCCAGGGCAGGCGCTGTTCTGGCCGGCTGTAGTACTCTGCCAAGTAGTCCCGGTGTAGTTTGGCAGTAGCTGGTCCCCTCTGCCGCTGCAGTGGTTGTAGTCCATCCAAGGGGTTCCTGGTCCAGTCACCTTGTTCCATGTTTTCCTGACGCTGAGATGCTTGTCCTTGTTGCCCTTGCCGTTTGTCTATGACAAACAGTGGAGTATACATGAGGTGATGACTACCTTCTCCACGGTGCTGGGGTGAATGTTCATGGTTGTGAGTAGACACCTGAAGCGGTTTACCAGCATACCGAAGGCATTCTCCACCTGCCTCCTGGCCCGGGAGAGTCTGTAGTTGTAGTTTCTCTTGGTTTCATCCAGTCCTCTGTGAGGGTAGGGTTTCTGTAACCATTCCCTCATGGGGAATGCGTCATCCGCAACGAGGAAGTAGGGCACTGGACGGTCCTCTCCGGGAAATGGCTCTGCTTCCGGCAAGCCTGCGGCACCGTCCTCCAGGGCCTGCCGGATGTCGCTCACCTGGAAGATGCCACCATCAGATGCGGAACCGTTCGCTCCCACGTCCACGTACATAAACTTGCCCAGGTGATCAACCACTGCCAGGAGAACAATGGAGTGGTAATGTTTGTAGTTGTAGTAGAGGGAGCCGCAGTTTCCTGGAGGTTGTATGGCTATGTGCTTGCCATCGATTGCGGTGTGCCGGAAGTTCCAACTCTCTTCGAAACCCTTGGCAACCTGTTTCCAACCTTCGGGTGTTGATGGGCACACAATAACCTCTTCCATATACTCCTGGATTATAGCCTCGCATGTCTCACGTACTGCCAGGGAGATTGTGTTTGCACCTACACGAAAGTTTAAGGACATGCTCTTGTATGCCTCCCCTGTGGCCAAAAATCGTAGTGTTATGGCCAATCTCAAACCTGGTTCCAGGGGCTTCTTCCAATTTGTTGTCTCCTTCTTGATCCTGGGTGTCAGACGGCGTACATTGTCATTGAATAGGTCCTCGTCCATACGCAGATAATACTTGTAGGTGGTCCTGTCAGTGTCCACTAGCTCCTTCAGTAGTTGGTGGTAGTGTTCGTATGTGGCTCTCTGGGCGATCCAAGGTTTGACGCTGCAGCTTCGTGGTGTCCTGGGTCTTACATGGCGCTGACGCTCGTTCTTCAGGATGGTGGTGATGAGTAGCATGTGGCTTAGGTGGGCTACAACAAGCTCCTGATAAAAAATTGCCATCTCCAACTCCTCCTCCGTGGGTGGGTAGAGCTCCGGGAGTGCCATGTTACTGTGGTGATGCACGATGTGCGACTGGCATGTGTGCGACGACACCCTGTTTATATAGGGCAGGTACAGGTGTTCGTCTCACATTCTTCTAGTATCGTGTTAAGGTCTTCTGATGGTCGGGCAGATGCGGCCGGTGATCCTCTAGTGTTCCTCATAATATCTTTTGTATCGGGTCAAGGTAGGTTCGGGTGTAAACACCGTTAAATATTTGTCGGCTGATTCTTGGCACATTCGAGTTTTGATCGGGTCTAGCTCTGGCATGCATCGGATTATATTCCTCTAATGTTCGGGTCTTTAACGTAAATCGGTCGGGAGTGTTGAGTTACATTCGAGTCTTGTTTGGGGCATAGTCTGGGAATGTTGGGGCATTATCTGGGGATGTTCTTCTTTGACCAACATCGGGACAATATCGGATGCATTCGCCTCAAAAATGCAAGTCATCGTGTTCGGGGGTAGGTCCCGCGACGTTCGAGTTCTGTATGACGCGGCCTGAAGGGATATGGTCTCATTACTAGAGCTGATAATGCAGCTGATATCTTTGTCCATAAAAGCTAGAATTTTTTACCTAATTCACAGCATGCTGTGCCATCCCTTAGTGACGGGGAGGAAGTACTCTTTAATATCATCAAAGGTACGAAAGGAGATGAAGCTGACCATATCACTGGATCTTCATTTGTTACTGTTCAAGGCTCCATCCATGCCTTGGAGAAGAAGAAAATGAGAGGATAAAAAGAGTTCTAGACATCTCACTAGCAGGCTCTAGCTAGACAAATTGTGACAAATCTACCATCATCCAGATTATTGTCACTACTGCCATTGCCCTTGCTGGTGGACCAAAAACTCCTTCGGGAGTACCTCACTGCCCTTCAGAAGACTAATAACCTTCCTTCTATAAATCTCCCAATGTTCTAGCACAAACTACGAGTCTGGCCACTTGAGTTGATTCCTACTCAAGCCCACATGAAGCAGAAACAGGATCCCAAACCTCACCTGAATCTGACTAAGCCTTCCACCACAGCGGTAGCCGGCCCGTTCAAGCCTAATCTTCAACCAGACAGAGGCCCTTTACCAAAGCCATCAAACGTCTCCAAACCACTTTCCAGCAGCCAGGATCCTCCACCCATCTCAGCCAAGACTGACCTGCATCTCTCACCACCCTTTGAACTGTTTGCACAGTTCCCGAAGCCGATCTCCACTCCTGCTGCAGTTGACCGCTCGATGACCACCACAGGTGCCAGTCCGAAGAAAAAAACGATGACAACCACAGCTGCCAGTCCGACACCAAATAAAAGACCCAAGGTCACTCAGCCCGACACCAAGAATATTGAGAGAAAATGAAAGATTGATTTTTGTATTGTTGAAGAGTAAGGGATAGTCTGCTTGCAGTTCCGGACGGGTAGATAGATGGAGAAATTGGGTTTTCGAAGCATCAAAGGTAACAAGGTTTTCTCTGCCCCACTTGGAAATAGTAGTTAGATCAGAAGATAAGTGTTCTATGGCTTCATTACATTTGTCTTTGAGAAATTGCTGGCTGGGGCGTTCTGGAAAACTAATTGAGTAGTGTAAGGTTGAGTCGTCTGCGTATGAATGGATGGTACTTGAGGTACAGTTGAGAAGATCATTTATGAAAATTAGAAAGAGAATAGGAGATAGGACAGAGCCCTGAAGAACACCTGAGTTGATAGGGTGAGGAAGTGAGCGATGGCTGTCCACAATCGCAGCTATGGAACGGCCGGAAAGGAAATTAGAGACAAAGGCACAGATGGAGGGATAGAAACCGAAGGAGGGTAGTTTAGAAATTAAGGATTTGTGCGAGACTCTATCGAAGGCCTTCGATATGTCTAGTGCAATATACAAAGTCTCACCGAAGTCCCGAAAAGAGGATGACCAAGAGTTAGTAAGATATGAAAGAAGATCACCAGTAGAGCAACCCTTAACCAGGGAACAGCGAGAGGTGTTGGTTGGCAAAGGCGACGATCCTCTTAAGGGGACCGACCGGTTAATTTAGGCTTAAAAAACTCGAAATCCTGAAAACACTAATAGGTGTTTACTCAACAAGAGCCAACATCCCTTCATAAGCCAGTGAAATGTTATTAGTGAAAACCCATTGGAAATAGTATTTTTTTATGTTTCCAAACTTTTCCTGTAATTCTAAAAACGTTATATAGCGAACTTTGAAATTAATATGCTCAGTAACTACTGGTCGTACGAGGAGCATACCTATATAAATCAAAAGAGCGTAAGCTACTCTACAACCTACCTTACGCTTTATCTTCTACTTTGCCATGTTCCCGCATAAAATATTGTAAATCTAAAAAAACAAAAGTAAAAATGTTCACCTAATGACCTTAGACTTTCACCTGTTTTTCTCAGAACCTATATTGCCGCACTATCGGATGTTATTTTACAGTTATTATTGGACCTATAGGAATGGTGTATATACCATTGGAAAGGTAACTAAAAACACTAAAAGGTCTATAAACCAAATTTACTCTAATAATTTAAAAATGTTCACAATATGTCGTCAAAGTTGTAATTTTATATAAATATATTTGCCTGAATCCGTCATCACCTAAATCGAACAAATACACAAATTATATAAAATGTGTTTTATAGAAACTATAGATACACCTTTTGTGAGTTGTTTGATCACTTAAAACATGTGCTATGGGTATTTCTGTAGGAGTTTATCATTGTCTGCAGTACTATGATTTTCAATTTTGTTTTACCTAAATTGCAAGAAAAAAGCAAAAATAAAATAAAATAATGTGTTTTTTATCTAGTTTTATGGTCATATACACCTGTGCCAAATTTCATTTAAATTGATAGTAAGACCTGGAAGTAGGTTATTATCCGGTCGGTCCCCTTAAGGGGACCGACCGGTTATTTACTAACTTCCAGGCCTCACTTCCAATGTAAATGCAATTTGGCACAGGTGTATGTGACCATAAAACTAGGTCAATAAATTTTTTTTTTTTTTTTTTTTTTTTGCTTTTTTCCTACAATTTAGGTAAAAAAAGGTTGCAAACTATAGCACTACTACGACCCATTCTACTCATACAGAAATCCCTATAACACGTGCTGTATGTGATCAAACAACTCACAATAGGTGTGTCTGTAGTTGCTATAAAGAAAATTTTATATATTTTGTGTATTTTTGGATTTAGGTGATTATGAATTAAGGTGAAATTATTTTGTAGAATTTTACGACTGTGACAACATGCTGCAACCAAACCAAGTTGGCTAGACTAAATTGGTTTATAGGACTTGTAGTGTTTTTAATTTCCTTTCCAATGGTATATACACCATTCCTATAGGTCCAATAAACATTTTAGAGTAACATCCGAAAGTACGACAATATAGGTTCTGAGAAAAACATGTGATAGTCTAAGGTAATTAGGTGAACATTTTTACTTTGTTTTTTTAGTTTTACAATATTTTACGCAGGAACACGGCAAAGTAGAAGATAAAGCGTATGGGAGGTTGTAGAGTAGCTTACGCTCTTTCCATTTATATAGGTATGCTCCTCGTACGACCAGTAGTTACTGAGTATGTTAATTTCAAAGTTCGCTATATAACGTTTTTAGAATTACAGGAACAGTTTGGAAAACATAAAAAAAAAACAATTCCAATGGATTTTCACTAATAACATTTCACTGGCTTATGAAGGGATGTTCACTCTTGTTGAGTAAACACCTATTGGCATTTTCAGGATTTCGAGTTTTTAAGCCTAAATTAACCGGTCGGTCCCCTTAAGAGGTATGGCCTAAAACCAAACGTTTAAAAGGCCCCAGTAGCACTTAAAACAAAAGAATAGGTTTTTAAATGAGATAATTCCCCTCCATACCTCCTGTCCACTCCTCCACATGTATCAAAACCCCCTCCTCCCCCCCTCCCTTCAATTATCACCTATTTTTCCTCTTATTCCCTTGTTTATCGGTTTATTTACCGTGCCAACATCTCCAATCCGGTTCTAAGGTGTGGTCATGTGCCTACCGACTGCGTGGTGTGAGAGAGAATGAGAGAGAGAGATTCAGTGTGCTTCCAGGCTTGAGAGAGAGAGGGTGTACGTCGCGTCTGGCACACATTTCATGAATGAACAGTCGGCAATAATTCGCAATTTTGACCCTCTAAGCATTATGCCCAATTGTTTTATAGCTGTTACATGTTAATGTCTTCATATTAAACGTAAAATAGGCGCATGTGAATAAGTAATAATAATCGTAAAATGACGATTTTAGGCGGGAATGAGGCCTAATATCGTCGCCTGGCGGTAGGGTGTTCATTACACACAGCCCGCCTTTAAGGGGTTAAGGAAGCCATACTGGCGACCTGAGAGCAGATTATAAGAAGAGAAATGCTTAAGAAATTTGGAAGCAAGAATAGTTTCAAAACTTTAGAAATACAAGAGATGAGAAGAATTGGATGATAGTTGGAGGGTTGAGAGCGGTCACCCTTTTTTGGGACAGGTTGAATGAGAGCAAACTTTCAGCATGAAGGGAAGACGTTAGAGGAGAGACAGAGACGAAAGAGTTTGCCTAGGCAGCGAGTCAGCACGGAAGCACAGTTTTTGAGTACAACAGGAGGAACACCGTCCGGACCGTACGCCTTCTTAGTATTAAGCCCAGAGAGGGTAGAAAGTACATCTTTAGAAGAGATTAGGATATTAGGCATAATGCCCCTTTCCCACTGGTGCGACAACTCACGATTTACGTCGCCGATGACTTCGTTTTGTCAAATTCGCAAGAATACGTGCGACGTTCACGATTTTGACCGTTTCAAACAGATGACAAATTATACTCGGCGAAGATGTTTATTTTCGCCGAACTTCTGCGACATTATCGGCGAAGTGAGCGATGTTTCGCCGATGACCTCTGCGAGGCATGTCACATTTTCAAATATATCTTGCGAAATCATGCGAGGATGAAAGAAAACTCGCCGTATGTTCTGCGACGTCTTCGTCGATTCAAGCGATGGTTCGGTGTTTACTTCGGCGATGTGATAAGATTATTTTTTAAGGCACAAATTCTTGCGATGAATGAACGATTCCTCGTGAGCATCGGCGTTGCCATCGCAGATACGCCGCCGACGTGTCCGAACAAGATCGGCGAGGTGTTCGCACCTGAGCGAATGTAACGTGAATGTGCTAATTGCAGAGTGGAATTAGCATATCACGTTACAATCGGTCAAGGAAATAGCCCCCACCTCAACCCCATATCTCGTTACAATGGGTCAAGTAAACATGCCCCCACCCACCCACAACCCCCCAAACTTTTTTTGTGGTATATATAATTACATTGACTCGGCCCCAGAGGTCATTCTACATTAACCTCGACCACAACGTGCCTGTTAATTTAGAGATGGTGAGACATACGCCGCATCTATGCAAAATCGATGTACGTGTTTGTATGGACCTTATTATCCTTTATCTCATGAAAAAGAGAGTCCATACAAATTTCTCCTTTGTCTTTTCAGAACCAATTAAGTCCGTCTCATAGTTCTGTTTATCGCTCGCTTCACCTCTGCAACTCTCTCTTTCTATCTATCTATCTCTCTAATGCATCTACCTAACTCCCTTATACATTAACATAACAATGTCATATTTGGAATTTTTGTAATTTTTGAATCATTTCTAATGCGATGGAATTGAAAAATATAATATCCTTCCAGCACATAGATAAACAATAAATAAGATAGTCAACACAATATTTCAACCCTCCCCTCCGTTTTCCTGTGCGAGGCGCTGAGCTTCGGAGACCACCGGAAGATTTACGTTTGATAGATTTTTTTTTCCCCATGGTATACACAAAATGATGGGGAAATGTTGTAACATGTTTTTAATTGACATTTGTGTTGTTTTTGCTGATTATGAGTTGGTGGAAAACAAATCTTTAATTCCATCATATCGGAAATGATTCACAGATTATATAGAGACCAAATAACATACACTTTTAAGTGTGTTCAATAGTTTGCATTATCAATAGGGTGTAGCACAAGGCTTAGGGACAAGGCTTGTAGCACAAGGGAGGGGAGGGGAGGGAGTAGGCCTACAACGGCGGGGATATATATATTTTGTTGTTTTTTGTTTTTTTCATGTGAAATTTATCATATTAATGACAAATACCACCCTTATTATGTTTTCAGGGACAGTACAGCACATAGTAATTAATATTAACACAATAATTAAAAGGCACAGGCTTCAATTCATCCAAAGAACAAGTTGACGATATGCAACACAATCTAGATAAATTGTCATGTTGGGCCCAAATTTGGCAAATGAGTTTCAATGCGGATAAATGTAAAGTACTACATATCGGATACCTAAATGAGAAAGCAAACTATTCGATGAATGGCACTCAGCTTAAGAATGTAAACAGAGAAACCGATCTTGGAGTAACAATATCGAGTAACCTAAAACCGAGTCAACAATGTTCAGAAGTTGTTAAGAAGGCAAACAAAATAATTGGCTTTATAGGCAGGTAATTTGAGCATAAATCCAAAGAAGTTATCCTAACCCTTTACAATTCCTTAGTCCACCCTCTTCTGGAATACTGCGTTCAATCCTGGTGCCCTTATTACCAAAAAGATATAAACAAGCTAGAACGAGTTCAATGTAGAGTTACCAAAATGATACCTAGCCTAAAGAACAAACCATACGAAGAGCGTCTTAGAGAATTAAATCTATTTCCTTTAACACAGCGCAGATTAAGAGGTGACTTAATTCAAGTGTTCAAAATCATCAAAGGCATCGACAATATGGACTGTAGTAAGTACTTCACTATCGACCAATCTAATTACACGCGGGCAAAACGGTTGCAAAATTATTGGTAAATCTTTTAACTCACACGAATCTAAGAATTTCTTCTTCAATCGAGTTGTCAACTTGTGGAATGGGCTTCCCCGAAACGAAACGTTATAGACTACATCACCGTTGATTCATTTAAACTCCGCCTAGACAAATATCTCGCATCAAACCCGCGACTGACTGCGTTTGTAAATGAATAACTTTATTTTATCCCCCCCTCAGTTACTAACCCATCTGTCCCCTACTAACTTCCTAATCCTGCCACGGACATTAGTTCCAGGGCAGTAATTCCCTTTCCAATGTTCCCTTACCCACTCTAACCACTGTTTGGACACTTGATTCCTCAGTGTTTTGGAGGACAAGCAACCTAGAAGGGTCACTAGATATGTTGTTGCTTGATTTCCTTTGTACTCCTTTGTACTATATAATGCTGGTTCGCTATCGCTCGCCAGGAAGAAATCGACATCTGGATGGGGATAAATGTCTTAAAACAGTTGGCTGAATGGGGCCGAACGGATACAAGGAAAAGAGAGAGGGAGAGAAATATAAAACAAAAAACGAGGAGAGAGGGAGAGAACAAAAAACAGCGAGGTGGGCTCAATGTTTGCGTTACGGCTTAAAAATTGAGCCCACCTCGCCTTTTTTTGTTTTCTCTTTCTCTCCTCTCTCCTCGTTTTTTGTTTGTTTTCTATTTCTCTCTCTCTCTCTTTGCCTTGTATCCGTTCGGCCCAGTTCAGCCTACTGTTTTAAGACGTTTGCCCCCATCCAGGTTTCAATATTTTCATGGTGAGCGGTAGCGAGCCAACATATATATATATTTTTTTTTGAGAGCAAGCTAAATTTGTAAAAAAAATTATAGAAAAATTTCTCCGGCGAAGCCGGATTTCTCCATATAATGCTGGTTCGCTATCGCTTGCCAGGAAGATATCGATACTTGGATGGGGATAAACGTCTTAAAACAGTTGGCTGAATGGGGCTGAATGGATACATAGCCTACCAGAGAAAGAGAGAAAAGGAGAGAAAGAGAAAAAAAAAGCAGGTGAACCCCCCCACGAGAGGTGCATAGAAAAAAGGGTTGACAGGTTCACTATAGGCCTAATATTTTTTTTTTACCCACCTCGCCGAAGGTGCTCTTTGGCCTCGGCAGGTGTGTCTTGAGCATTCCGCGACGTCGCAAGGCCCTTCGCATGCCTCGTGCGGAGCATACCCCTGGCAGGTATACTCTCGGCGAATTGTCGATGTTCTCGGAACATCCGAGAGCATCGGCGATCCGTTGTGCAACGTTTTGGAAAATTTCAAAAAGAAAATTTGTGCAACAAACTCTGCGATGTCTCGCCGATGTCGCAGATGATTGCAGAAACCCTCGCAGATCCCTCGGCGATGCTCGATGATGCTTGCGAGGGCAACCAACCCTCGTGAGTCCTCGTCCAAAATGTTGAACTGTCCGAACATTTGCGACGACCCGCGAGGGCCCTTGCGAGCCCTTGAGAGGCCTTGAGAGTCAAACGATTTTTCATGAGAAGTGTTGAGACATGTCACGAATGTGCCAACTTATTGGTGTCGGCGACGAAAATCGTGAGTTGTTGCACCAGTGGGAAAGGGGCATAAGTAGGAGAGAGGAGGGTGGAGAGGGAGGAATAGCACCGGAATCATCTAAGGTGGAGTTTCTAGCAAAAGTTTGAGCGAAGAGTTCAGCTTTGTCAGAGGAAGAAGTGATGGTTTTGCCATCAGAGTGGGAAAGATGAGGAAGATAAATTATTGGAGAGATTTTTGGCTAGATGCCAGAAATCTTGGGAAGAGCTAGAGTTGGATAGTTCAATGCATTTATTATTGATGAAAGAGTATTTGGCAAGTGATGGCGAGTGGTCCGAGGTCGCCTATCGTCCCCTCAATGCTCGATTACTCTCTCATACCTCATAATGGCCTCAATATGGCACCCGTCATATGACTGGAGCCGCTGGGGTGGCCAATATTCTCTCTCTTGTCATATGACGGCACCGCGAGTTGAGGGTTGATGCTTCCTAAACCAAATTTCCTCATCTACTACCCATCCGGAAATCCCAGAGGACTATCCCTTAACCCGTACTGTACCGTAGGATACAGTAATAAAAGTCCCCAGCAGTCCCAAGCAATGTGGCAGAAATGGCAGGTGAGACCACCTATCCACCTCCAAAGATGAGGCAACACTGGCTCTTGTCACCCTTCAGTGGGTCTCATATAAGCTGAGAAGTGTTGCCAACACGGGAGCAGCGCTCAAAAGGTTGTGGTAACTGGTACAGGGTTGTACAGGCAGTTACAAGGAAAGTACATTACTGACGGATATATACGTCGCTGGGACTGGTGAGTTACTTATCTACTGACGTATCTATACGGTGCTGGGATTGGAGGGGTTAAACTTCAACAATACAAAAATCAATCCTTCACATCCTCTCAATATTCTCGGTGTTTCTTTTTCTTCTACTCTCATTGGATGGACCATATTACCAGTCTTGCAAAGGCAGCCTCCCAGAAGCTGGGTGTGCTCAACCGCCTCAAGGGGTTCTGTACCCGTACACAGCTTTTTGTTCTGTACAGGGTTACAGTGCGTCATTGTATTGAGTATTGTTTACATGTGTGGGGTAGATCCTCTCAAACTGCACTACTAGACAAAGTAGAAGGGAACGCCTTTCGTATCATTAACTCCTGTCCACTCACCAACTCTCTGCAATCTCTCTCTCTTCGCCTCAATGTTGCATCTCTCTCGCTATTCTATCCCTACTATAATAATCAATGTTCCTTAGAGCTTTCCCAGTGTATACCACCTCCTCTACATAGGATACGTACACAATCCCACCCCTACTCTGTGCAACTCTCCAAACCAAGAGTAATACATTATTTCAGCCTTTCTTCTATTCAACTGCTGAGCTCTGGAACTCTCTCCTAGAATCACAGTTTCACTCTTCCTATGACTTAAATAGCTTCAAACTCCGTGTGTCAAGGCATTTTGGTTCGAACATCCCTTCATTTTGGCCCTGTCACTTCTTCAACTCTGGGGGAGGCACTCGATACAGGCAGTTCGGCTTTTTGTCTCCCTCACTCAAATAGAATATATATATATATACATATATATATATATATATATATATATATATATATATATATATATATATATATATATATATATATATATATATATATATATATATATGTTATTCATCCATCTCCAACCCCATTTCTCCCACTTATCCTTAGTATCCTAATCTCTTTTAAAAATTTACTTTCTACCCTTTCTTAGTGGAGCAGATAACTGCAAATTTCAGGATAATCGTTCATTTCCGGAAACAAGCACCAAATTTGGCACACATACTCCTTGGGGATTGCTCTTTTGATAAAACCCGTTAGCCACCTAAAAATTCAAGATGGCGGCCATTTTTCAAGATGTCCGCCATTGAATATACAGAAATATTGCATTTCGCAATAAAATCGCAAAGACTTGTCCTATTTGCATGATCTTGGTGTCAAATCATACATTTTTCACTTTGTAGAATCCGAATTTGGAACCATGGACTTACTCACTAGCTTCCTTGTACCATAATATCAGTCCCGGAATCCTAATATTCTGCTAAATTAGAGGTTCATGTTACGTCTGACTCGGCTAAAATTCATGGTAGTGTATATCGTAGTAGTGTTAGAGGTTTAGTAGGTGTAGCATCTTCCTGTACAAGGCTTCCAAACTGGACATGACACGATGCGGTGGGGGGGGGGGGGGACGTTCAGAGACTTGCAGCGGAAGGTGTAGAGTACAAAGGAGTACAAAGGAAATCAAGCAACAACAGATCTAGTGACCCTTCTAGGTTGCTTGTCCTCCAAAACACTGAGGATCAAGTGTCCAAACAGTGGTTTAGAGTGGGCAAGGGAACATTGGAAAGGGAATTACTACCCTCGAACTAATGTCCGTGGCAGGATTAGGAAGTTAGTAGGGGACAGATGGGTTAGTAACTGAGGGGGGGATAAAATAAAGTTATTCATTTACAAACGCAGTCAGTCGCGGGTTTGAAGCGAGATATTTGTCTAGGCGGAGTTTAAATGAATCAACGGTGATGCAGTCTATAACGTTTCGGGGAAGCCCATTCCACAAGTTGACAACTCGATCGAAGAAGAAATTCTTAGATTCGTGTGAGTTAAAAGATTTACCAATAATTTTGCAACCGTTTCCCCGCGTGTAATTAGATTGGTCGATAGTGAAGTACTTACTACAGTTCATATTGTCGATGCCTTTGATGATTTTGAACACTTGAAATAAGTCACCTCTTAATCTGCGCTGGGTTAAAGGAAATAGATTTAATTCTCTAAGACGCTCTTCGTATGGTTTGTTCTTTAGGCTAGGTATCATTTTGGTAACTCTACGTTGAACTCGTTCTAGCTTGTTTATATCTTTTTGGTAATAAGGGCACCAGGATTGAACGCAGTATTCCAGAAGAGGGCGGACTAAGGAATTGTAAAGGGTTAGGATAACTTCTTTGGATTTATGGTCAAATGACCTGCCTATAAAGCCAATTATTTTGTTTGCTTTCTTAACAATTTCTGAACATTGTTGACTCGGTTTTAGGTTACTCGATATTGTTACTCCCAGATCGGTTTCTCTGTTTACATTCTTAAGCTGAGTACCATTCATCGAATAGTTTGCTTTCTCATTTAGGTATCCGATATGTAGTACTTTACATTTATCCGCATTGAAAGTCATTTGCCAAATTTGGGCCAAACATGACAATTTATCTAGATTGTGTTGCATATCGTCAACTTGTTCTTTTGAGAGTACGCTATTTGCAATTTTTGTATCGTCAGCAAATTTTGAGATTGTACAGGTGAGGCCCTCATCTATGTCGTTGATGTAAATTAGAAAGAGAATTGGTCCTAGTACTGATCCCTGGGGTACCCCACTACTTACATTGGTCCATTTAGATGCCTTACCGTTTATGACTACTCTTTGCTTTCTGTCGCTGAGCCAATTTTCTATCCATTTCAACACACCGTCTTGTATTCCATGCGCTTTTAGTTTTAGCAGTAAACGTTTGTGGGGAACTTTGTCAAAGGCCTTTTGAAAATCAAGGTATATAATATCTACAGCTTTACTCTCATCGTAGAGGTTGAGGATATCGTGGAAGAAGTCTAAGAGGTTTGTTAAACAGGAACGTTTTTTACGAAAGCCGTGTTGAGTATCTTTAAGTATGTTATTTTCCTCTAAGTGATTTACGAGTCTGTCTCGTATGACCGTTTCTAGCATTTTACATACAACTGAGGTTAAGCTAATTGGACGATAGTTACTGGGTAGAGATTTGCTGATTTTTTTGAATATCGGTGTTACGTTGGCTAGCTTTCACTGATCAGGCATAGTTCCAGACTGCAAGGATTTATTGAATAGTAATGTCAGTGGTTTGGAGAGCTTATCCTTAGCTTCCTTCAGAACTCTAGGCGAGATTGTATCAGGTCCCGGCGTTTTATTTACCTTGAGTTTATCTAAACAATTCAATACTTCTCTCTCTGTAACGGTGATATTGCTTAGAACATCTGAATTATCAATCTGAATCGGTGATGGTGTAGGGATATCACTGAGGTCTTCTGTTGTAAAAACTGATGCAAAGAAGGTATTGAGGGCATTACTCATTTGTACTTCGTCTTTGGTGTATTCTCCATTTTCATCGACTAACGGTCCAACAGTTGAAGTAACTACTTTTTTCTTTCTGATATAACTATAGAATTCTTTCGGGTTTGTTTTACTTTGATTCGCAATATGTAACTCTAAGGTCTTTTTACTTTGCTTAATTAACTTTTTGGCTTTGCGTCGTAGCTCTACAAATTTCACCCGTTCTTCGTCATTTTGTGAGGATTTTAATCTATCGTTAGCAAATTTTTTAGCAAGCAGGCAATTTGAAATATCTTTATTCCACCATTTGGGCTTATTATTATGGCCTGGACGCCGTATTTTCGATGGTATGCAGTCTTGCACTGCTTTTAGGTAAGTGGTTTCGAATAACTTCCAAGATGTATTTATGTCGTTATTGTTAATTAAAAAGCTCCAGTCAGTTTCTTTAAACATAGCTCTAAGTTTATGGAAGTTTGCTTTCTTGAAATTAGGGACTTTTTCGATGCTACTATTTGGTTCGTTACTAGTAAACTTTAAAGTGAAAGTTATCGTACGATGGTCGCTGTTACTGAATTCATCACCAACATTCAAATTCTCTATTAATTCTTCTTTTGTTGCAAGTACAATGTCAAGAACGTTATTACCACGGGTCGGCGTTCGAACAAATTGATAAAGCGAACTCTCTTGCAAGTTCGTATACAAGTCATGTCCGGAGTTTGAAGTAAGAGTATCGCCCCACTTGGTCACAGGTAAATTAAAGTCGCCAAAAATTACGGTATCTTGTGAGTTACTTACATCTGCAATTTGTTCGTAAATTTCTCGGTCAGTTTGCACTGATTGAGCTGGAGGTCTGTATATTAATGCAAGTATTATTTTTGTACCTTTATTATTCTTTATTAGCACAAAAGATGCGTCGACGTTCACAATTTGAGGTTTTGACAAGAGGGTAGGGTTAAGACTTTCTTTGATATAAAGTAAAACGCCACCTCCATTTCGATTTATTCGGCTTTTCTCAAACATTACATAACCGGGAAGTGAATACTCTGCTAAAATGTCTCTATCTTCTGTATTGAGCCAAGATTCTGTTATGCCAATCACATCATAATTTTCTGTAAACACTAGCTCCTCTAAATCTGAAAATTTATTGCGTATGCTACGAGCGTTTGCATAGAAAACCTTTAAATTTGTTATTTTAGAACTCACGGAACGCTCTTTAATAATATTTTTGGTTCTTGTCGGATCTACATTTATGTTCATGGCTGTCCTCGGTCCTCGCTGTCTTCATACTTATCGCTGGTGGTCTTCGGTTGCCTCTGTTTTTTTCTTGGCGTTGGATGATTTATGTCACTGCTGCTTCTTCTCTGATGGCGTTTTTTGATCCATGGCTGCGGATTGCTTCGTGTAGGAGACGACCCATGCATGCTGAACCACGTAGTAGCTCAACAGAGTGGATGTCAACGCACAGCCAGGGCACACTGTTGGCACCGCTGTTGTGAAACTCAGCATGGGGTTCAGTATCAGCTGAATAATTAGTGTACCAAATGCTGTCTAATAAGCCCCGCATCAGGTAGCTACTGTAGATTACATGTAGTTTAACATAGATGTTTAGTTAGATAGCCGCGCCTGAATTGACAGGGTGTGCCAGTGCGGGAGAGCCGAGCCAAGGGTAACGGGGCTTTACATTGCTTTGCATGTAGTTACCTGGATGGTGTACAGATCGCACGGGACTTAAATGATACTGGATGAACGATCGGGCTAGGTGTAGGTCATATATTTTTATTACCGAACCTAGTCGTATCCCATACCTTATTGTGCATGATTGTGATCAAGGTGGTAAAAGGATAACCCCTCGGCCTTGATTCACTGAATACAGATAATTATCATACTGTGATTATCTGTTATATCTGTTATCATATAACATACTGTGTTACATCATACTGTGATTATCTGTTATATAGTGTGATTATCTGTTATCTATTATATCTGTGTTACAGATAATTATCATACTGTATTCACCAAGATGGCAAATACAGATCCAGGACCGTCTAAATTCCGGACTGACTGGAGCAAGTGTTGTCTTTGCCAGAAGAAGAAGAGTGAAGAGCTCAAGTCACCACGTGCACAACAACCACAAGAACATAATGGCTACACTATGATTGCGACTACTATTCCCCTCTTTCACGCAATTAATGAGATGCCTATTGTTCTGGATCCAGCCAGACTTGATGATGGTGGTGGCATTGAAAAAACTCTGAGGAGGAACAAGGCGCAGTATCACCAAAGTTGTCGCCTTATGTTCAACAACACGAAACTGGAGAGAGCCAGAAAAAGAAGAGCAGAGAGTGCTCAGCCAGTAGAATGCCAGACCAAGCTGCGTAGAACCAGCCTTGAAGGCCAAACGTGTTTCATATGTGACAAAGAAGCCCCATCCTCTGAACTCAGACAAGTTATGACGATGAACCTCAATAACAGACTTAATGAATGTGCCCAAACTTTAAATGACGGAAAACTTCTTGCAAGGCTCAGAGGTGGAGATGCTATTGCACAGGAGCTCAAATACCATTTTGCATGCTTGACAGACCTGTACAATAGAGAGAGGACGTACCTCAGAGCCACCAAGGGACTGGAACAGGAACGTGCACCCGAAGAGGATGCCCACCCACAGGCATTCTCAGAGCTAGTCACATATCTAGTGGAGACCACCAGATCTGGCGAGGGTCCTGCAGTCTTCCGACTTGCAGACATAGTTCACCTGTATGCCCAGCGCCTGGAACAGTTGGGTGTTGATGCACCTGCTGTCAACTCCACAAGACTGAAGGAAAAACTGCTGTCAGAAATACCTGAGGTGGAAGTGCACAAGCAGGGAAGGGATGTTCTTCTGGCTTTCCAGAAAGATGTGGGCTTTGTCTTGTCAGAAGCCTGTGACTATTATAGTGAAGCTATTATCCTTGGCAAAGCAGCTAACATCTTGCGAAGACATATGCTGGACCACAAGTCCACATTTGATGGAACCTTCCATGAGGGGTGCATTGAGCAGGCCATTCCACTCACTCTTCTTCAGTTTGTGGCCATGCTTGAACACGGAGCGGACATCAAATCTCAACTGAGGTTTGGCGCATCAAAAGACAGATCTAGCAATTGCTCAGCTGCTTCAGTACAACTGCTACGCAAGGTACAAAGAAGGAGCAGCAACTCACAGACACTCCAAAGACAGAGAGACCCCATTCCCTGTTTACATGGGGATGTCCATCTACACAAAGACCAGAAAGAGAAAGTTGGTGGAAATGAACGAGCATGCCATCAGCATTTCATACGACAGGGTGCTACAGATATCTGCACAGCTGGGAGATGAAACAGTCAGCAAGTACGTGGAGGATGGGGTGGTCTGTCCACCAGTTCTGCGAAAAGGGCTGTTCACTTCATCAGCCATGGACAATATAGACCACAATCCCACTGCAACGACAGCGACCACTTCTTTCCATGGAACCAGCGTCTCTGTTTTCCAGCACCCAACCAAAGAAGACAAAGGTGAAGAGCGTGGACAGCTGAAGTTCGGAGAGGAGAAAGTGAAGACAGTTCCAGAATTTCCAGACTCCTTCACCAATGTCCGGCCCGCCTTCTTCACCAAGAAGAAACCCTCTCCTCCCCAGAGTGGTGTGACACACCCAGACACCAGTCTGCTGAGGCCACAACTGGCAATGGAGTATTAAGTGGCTGGAGAAGGCCACTGTGACAGATGGACCAGTGGATGTGACTTGGTCAGCCCACCATGCTTCACAGAAGAGAGGAAAACCATTTGAGGTCACCATTACATCACTTTTGCCTCTGCTGCGAGATCAGGCCCACTCGGTTGCTACAGTCAAGCATGTGATGGACAAGATCAAGGAGATAGTGGCATTTCTGAACCCCGGTCAGGTGCCAGTCATTGCTGCTGACCAGCCAATATATGCAGTAGCCAAGCAGGTCCAGTGGCACTGGCCTGAAATCTACGGTGAGGACAAGTTCGGCATAATGTTCGGAGGCTTGCATATTGAGATGGCGGCACTGAAGTCCATTGGAACTCTACTCCAGGACAGTGGTTGTACAGGAGCCCTCTTGGAGGCAGGGAGAGCATCTCCTGGGACAGCAGATTCATTTCTGACAGCTTCGAGCATCACTAGGACACGACAGATGCGCCAGATAACAGCATGCAGTCTGTACAAGCTTCTGAAGGCAGCCCACACGGACTACTCAAAAGAGACAGATGAACAACCCAAAGAGGTGCCTAGCTTCGAAGCTTGGTGTGAGCATCGCAAACTGCAAAGTCCCCAGTTTCATTTCTGGTATATGGTGCTGTCAATGGAACTGGTGATCGTCTTGTTGATCCGATCATTCAGGGAAGCCAACTTCCTGTACTGTCAGTCACTGGCTGAGCTGATACCGTACTTCTTTGCCAACAACAATGTAAACTATACACGGTGGCTTCCGATCCACTACAGAGACATGGTGACCCTGTAACAGAAGCATCCTCAGCTGGCTCAGGAGTTCCAGAGTGGAAACTTTGTTGTGCACAAATCGAGCCGACAGTTCTCAGCAATGGCTATTGACCAAGCTCACGAGCAGGCCAACACTGTCATCAAGGCAGACGGGGGTGTGATTGGCGTGACTGAAGACCCATCAGCACTGAGAAGATGGATGATAGCTGGTCCTCAAGTCAGCCACTTGGTTACACAGTATGAGGCAGCATGTGGGACCAAAGAGGGTACTGAACACACCAGCCACCATGAGGAGACAGAACGAGCACAAAGAGTGTTCCTTGAGAAACTAGAAAAGCTCTCACAAGCCATGACAGATATGTACAATCCTTTCCAGGAGGAGAGTCGGGACCTGCTTTCGCTTGATACAAAGGATATTGCTCACCACACTGCCACCGAGCTGATTGGCACACACCTTGAGAAAGGCAGGGTCCGTTTCCAGGAGTTTATGAAGGGACTGGAAGGGGAAGAAGAATCCACCTTCTATGAACCAATCAAGAAGAACAGGGTTGACTTTTTCCGACAGGTACCAGCCTCTGTTGACTTTTCAAAGCAAAAAGTGCTGAAGGAAGACTGTCAACTGTTCTCCAAGCTGTTCATATCATGCCAGAGCAGAGAGTGTGACTTGAAGGAGTTCTTCCGTCATGATAACCAGTCACATCCTGCTGTCCTCAGTGATGGTGGAAAGCTCCACACCTGTCAGAAATCCCACCTCACTACCATTCTTCAGAGCCAAGTTACAATCCCTGAGGCAGAGCCAGACGCCGACACCATCATCATTGATGGTGCAGCGTTGGTGAACAGTCTGCCCCCACGGAGTTCAAAGATGTTCGAAGAGTACGCAATGCTCGATGTCCTTCCTAAAATACAAGCATACTCTACCAAGTACAAGAGAACAGACATTGTGTTTGATGTCTACCGGCTATCTAGTCTGAAAGCTGAAACTAGATCAAAGCGAGGACGCGGGGTGAGACGCAGGGTGACAGGGAAGGGCGGCAAAATTCCCTCAAACTGGCGAAACTTCCTGAGAGAAAATGACAACAAAGCCGAGCTGTTCAACTTTCTGGCTGATAAGATTGTACGTGTGGCCACACCAAATGTGGTCATTGTGACCAAGGAAGAAGATGCTGTCAGCAACCGCACTATCAATCTGGCTGGGGTGGCATCGTGCAGTCATGAAGAAGCTGACACGCGGATCTTTGTGCATGCCAGGCATGCAACAGAAGCAGGCAGCAAAGTCATCATGGTCAAAGCCAGCGACACAGATGTTGTCGTCATCGCAGTCAGTGTTCTGCAGGCACTTCAGGAACTAGGTCTGCAGCAGTTGTGGGTTGCCTTTGGCCAAGGACAGAACCTGAGGTGGGTTCCTGTACATGACTTGTGTTGCACTCTTGCAGAAAAGAGCAAAGGGATGCTCTTCTTCCATGCCTTCACTGGCTGCGATGTCGTTTCAGCATTCCGTGGCAAAGGGAAAAAGTCTGCTTGGCAAACCTGGGATGTTTGTGATGAGGCTTCCGGTGTCTTCAGCAAACTCAGCCAGTACCCACCGGTAATTGATGATGAAGACCTGGAGACCTTGGAGAAGTTTGTGGTCATGATGTACGACAGATCCAGCACAGCTGAAGGTGTCGATGATGCGAGGTTGGACATGTTTGCTCGGAAGCAGAGGCCGTACGAAGCGATTCCTCCAACCCGAGCAGCACTGAAGCAGCATGTGAAGCGTGCTGCCTACCAGGCGGGCTGCATCTGGAGTCAGTCAACAGTACGTCAACCAGAAATGCAGACTCCTGCCAACTGGGGCTGGACCAAGAAAGGAGATCTGTGGCAGATCGTTTGGACAGAGCTCCCACCCATTGCAGAGAGTTGCTAGCAGCTGACCAAGTGTGGATGCAAGTCGGAATGCTGCGGTCGATGCAAATGCTACTGCTTTGATCTGACCTGCACGGCACTGTGCAGCTGCAGATGCGAAGTTTAGAAGCGTTGTAGTATACTCATCCAGGCAGCAAGACAATAAGTGACAAACAAGTATAGGCCTACTGCCTACATGTACATCCAATAATATATCGGACTAATGGTGCCTATGATATGGGCACTTTTTACCCTAATTATGATTCCGGGACTGATATTATGGTACAAGGAAGCTAGTGAGTAAGTCCATGGTTCCAAATTCGGATTCTACATAGTGAACAATGTATGATTTGACACCAAGATCATTCAAATAGGACAAGTCTTTGCGATTTTATTGCGAAATGCAATGTTTCTGTATATTCAATGGTGGCCATCTTGAAAAATGGCCGCCATCTTGAATTTTTAGGTGGCTAACGGGTTTTATCAAAAGAGCAATCCCCAAGGAGTATGTGTGCTAATTTTGGTGCTTGTTTCCAGAAATGAACGATTATTCCAGTTATCTGCCCCACTATCTGGGCTTGATACTAAGAAGGCGTACGGTCTGGATGATGTTCCTCCTGTTGTACTAAAAAACTGTGCTTCCGTCCCGACTCGCTGCCTAGGCAAACTCTTTCATCTCTGTCTCTTCTCTAACATATTGCCTTCTTGCTGGAAGTTTACTCTCTTTCAACCTGTCCCAAATAAGGGTGACCACTCTCAACCATCCAACAATCGTCCAATTGCTCTCATCTCTTGTGTCTCTAAAGTTTTTGAAACTATTCCTACTTCCAAATTTCTTAAGCATTTCTCTTCTCATAACCTACTCTCGGATCACCAGTATGGCTTCCTTACGGTGATCTTCTTTCATATCTTTCTAACTCTTGGTCATCTGTGACATTAACCACTCCGTTAGAACCGCATGGCTTGTCCTACAGTGACTCGCTAGGATTGCCAGGGCAGTGGATGGGGCTACAGTTTATGTATTAGAGTGTGCTTTATTTCATATGAAAGCTTGTGTCATGGGCAGTCCAGAAAGGCTCTTTGTTTTCACCCATGTCAAGGCTTTATATATTTAATTGTAAAGTATATGTTTTATCATTAACTAGTAATGATGGGATCTGGGAGAGAGAGAGAGAGTAGAACAGAGTGAGAGGGGGCGCGCAGTGTTTTTGTCCCGCTCGATGACGTCACGGCTGGCTGCCTCGCGGGGGTTGGTGGAGAGAGGCCCTTACCATGCTGCAAGCTCTTGCTAGTGGCTAGATGACTTGTAACCGCTTTTTCCCCACGCACCTCGAGCTAGTGCGAGTATATATACAGTTCCTCGCCACTCTCTCCCTCAGATCTGGTTTCTAGAACACACCCATCTTTTTTCCCTTGCTATCTGTCCCCGCTCCGTACCTGAGAATCTTTTCCTCTGCCTATCTCTCTCATTTTCCATATCTTTCACCACCTTTTATTAATATTATACCCCCTCTGGTTAACTCTGCAAAAATCAGCTTCATGCTGGCCAGTTGTATTGTGCGTTAAGGTCTGATATAACCTATGTATGTTAGTTGTTAAGATAAGTGGATCACGAAGCATTGGTTGGCATTTATATTGTTTAGTACCGCTTCCTTTAGTTATTAGTGTTCTGCTGGATTAGATAATGCTAGACTAGGAGTCTGATATTATAAGGTATTGTTTCCTATGAGTGCTGGCTTCAGTTAAAAGCGGCACGACATACCTGAGAACTGGAGTTGATTGAGTAAATTCTAGTCTGTGTGCCATTGAGAGTAGAGCATGCACGAATGGTGGTTTTTTGCCTATACCATTCTGCACTGTTCTAGTCTCGATTGTTTGTCTTTGAGGTACGCCAGGAGAATGCTTAATACTTCGGTATTAAGGTTTCTCAAGAGAGCTACCCTTCATTATAACGTAATATTTGACGCACAGACTTGAGATTTGCACTAAGCTATGCCGCATGACATGCGCACCAGTATCTCGTATCATTGACTCTAGCTAGACTTTATCAGTCACAGTAGACATTAAGTATATTAACCTAATTACTCTTTTTTATGCATACCCATTTATGATTACACAAGCATTTCGCAGCCTAGTTTAATGTATTGAGACACAAACGACTTAATTAGGCTCTTTTTGTTGATAGGAATACTGCATTGTCGTGGCGATTATTATTATTGTTGTAGTGTTTAGGATATTCTTGGCTCCGACGGCATTATATATTCTGCCTTTTTGTGTGCATAGCCTGCACGAGCATTGTTCCGCTGCCTGCCTTTTTGGGTTCCATTTCCGATACGAGCATCTTTATAGCATCTAACATTTAAAGAAGATTCCTTGTACTTAGTGTTGAAGGACTTTAGTGCACTTTCTTTCATGCAGGAGTGCCTGACATTTATTGATTAAAGTAACGTAAGCTGTAACTTCTCTTACCACCTTACTTTGCATACCGTAACCAAGCACCTTCGGTTATAGGTAGTAATTGGCTGTTCTCACATAACATTAAGCCTAGAGTAGACGCACATTTATTGAGAGTTTTGATAGCCTATTATTGCATATAGAACTCTGTAGAGTATTTGTGTTCTTTGTTCACTGGGAATACACATCAGAGGTTGGAGCTAGCGCTTTTCGTTGTAACATTTATGCCATTACTAGTCCAATGAATAAGAGCCCTGATATATTTGAACCCCAGTCGTAACAAATGGCGACCTTACCTAGGATTTGGTGAACCTACATTTATTAGCAGGGAACATTAAATTTTGTTGTTTTAGAGAATATTTTGCGGGGATCAGCAAGAATATTTTTTTTTCGCAACATAGTATAGCCCTTGAGTATTTCCGAGAATTTGTGTGTGTGTATATTGAGGTATAAGAGTTTGGGGTACTTCTTTTCTGAATATTGTGGTGAGAAATTTTTGTGAGCATCATGTCTTATACCGGGTCAGAGGAGAATGGAGACACAGTACGTAATGTCGAAACTGAGGAACAGCAGCATGATGAAAGGGTTAATCGGGTGAACTGTGAGGAGGATGCTAGGATATTTTTGCAATGGCCTGTTACTGCCGAGCGGTTGGAGGGTATGGATCGGTACGGTCTTCAATGCCTGGCCACAGCTATCGGTCATGCGGTTACTAGCAGCATGACCAAGGATAACTTGATAACGTGTGTCCTGGGCAGGGTGACTGGTGAGCGAGATGGGTTGAGTGCTCAGAGCCCTTCGTCCATGCTTTCCCTACACTCGACTCCCAGCCATCCCAGTAGTTTGCCGACCCCGGGTACGCTTCCGCAGTTGGGTGGTGACTGGCAGGGTGGGTTGCCCCTGGGGGGACCATCGGTAATTTCAAACATTGTAGCACCTTCACCTCCTCAAGGGTTATCTCCAGAATTATTGTTTCGGCTCGAATTAGCTAAGATCGAAGAGAGAAAGGCTATCAGGGTATCTGTAGAGCAACAAAGGGCATGTGAGATTCAGCAGCAACAAAGGGCAGGTGAGCAGCAAATAGAATTAGCCAAGATAGAAGAGAGAAAAACTATCAGTCAGCAGCACATAGAGCTAGCAAGAATCCAAGCTGATTTAGAGTCAACTAGGTACTGTGCCGACAGGGACGTAGAGAAGTCGCGAGTAGAGGCAACGGGATAGCGACTTGGGGCTGGTAACCGTGCTCATGATCAATCTCTCTCGCACTTATTGAAGCTGGTTCCGGTGTTTGATGAGAGTGGTGTAACAGAATTTTTCACACGCTTTGAGAAGAAGTGCCAGGAACACCAGTGGCCAGAGAATAAATGGGCAGCACTTGTATCCTCTAGATTAATAGGCAAGGGTCTTAAAGCCTACGATGCGTTACCTTTGGAGTTATGTATTGTGTACGAGGATCTCAAGGAGGCTGTCCTGAGGGCTTACGAATTGCAACCAGAAACGTACCGTTTGAAGTTGTTGTTGTTGTTGCTGTTCCCCAGGCTGTCTGGCCGAACAGCCCCAAGGTCTCGAGCAAGGCCAAGGCCACAAATGAGCGCCCCCACAAAATCCCCCCCGCCCAACACTAACAAAGCCCGGGCGACCGAAGCCACTCCAAGGCAGGGAGCTGAGGAGGGCGCGGAAACGCCCGGCAAACCAAAGCCCCACCCAAGGCCCTGTGCCCCTCAGCAATTATGAAGGGAAAGTTGAGGTTGAGGTTGAGTTGAGGAAAGTTTGAAGTTCCGGGGTGTAACTAAGGGAAGAGATAGCACCTTTTTGAAACACGCCCGGGACTTATCCGATGCTATGGGAAACTGGCTCCGCTCTGAGAAGGTCACAACATTTGATGAAATTAAGCAGTTAATGATGTTGGAGCAGTTCTTTAACACCTTACGAGCGGCCTATGCGGTTTATAATATGTAGCCACCAGCGGGGTGTTTTTAGCCAAAATAGGGCTGTTTACGTGATCATGTTCATGCCTAAATAAGACCCAGAACGTAAAACAAGTAACTATCCCTGAAAGGGCATAAACAGAGCTTTCGAATGACACCATAACGATCCTTTTATGATGGCTAGTTTTCTTGCAAAAACCGTGCAACGCGAGTGCAAAAAGCATGTAATTAGGCACTTTCCCCATACAATTCCGTATATAGCGAGTGAGAGAGGGAGGGAGGAGGTGGGATTCGTGTCAGTATGTTCGCCGCGGTGGTCTGGAGCAGTCATACGCTCGCTACTCTCCTGCCACCACTTGTCTCTCTCTCTCAGCAACATTACGTCTGAAATTGCCACACGACCTATGTCGAGCGCCGCCACATAGTCCACATTTATTATACTCGACTTATGTGGTGCGCCCGACATTTAGGGGTTAAGAGCACGGGCGGTGATCTAACTTTGAACTTGAAGGAGAAAAACCCAAGAACTCTAGTCGAAGCAGCAGAAATGGCTGATCGACGGCTGTCGTTGATTCGGGGTTGCGGGTCCTCACAGAAGTACGATGTAAGTGCTAAGGACCGTTATCCTCCCCCTCCCCGGAACAATGACACATTTAAACAGAAGAGCCATGAAACTAAAACCGAATCCAAACCTTACACCATGCCGTATAAGAAAAGTCAGGGGCCTGTTACATCACAGTATAAGCCGAAACCGAAATTTATGTGTTTTAAGTGCCACAAGGAGGGTCATAAAGCAAATGAGTGCCCTAGTCGACCTCCTCCGGCAGCCGTGTCTTTTGCTCACGGCATTGGAGTGTTCAAGAGGACATCGGAGTTTGTTAGAGGCATTTCTTCCGAGGTAAATACACTGCCAGTGCAGAAGGATCCGGAAGGCTTATTCCCTGTCCGTGATGCCTTTAGTGACCACAGGGGACTCGGTTGTGTGGAGTGGGGGGGTAGAAGACATGAGGTGAGAATTTTGCGTGACACTGGGGCATCGCAAACACTGTTGAGACATTTCACTGGTAAACCTGTCAATACGGCGCGGGTGGTTGTGGTTCAGAGAGTTAATGCAACAAGGTCATACCCGCTTGTAAGAATGAAGGTGGAAGTTGATGGTGTGACTCGGGACCTGGGTGTAGGAATTGTGGAGAAGTTACCTGTTGGGGGCGTCGACCTCCTTCTCGGCAACGACTTTGCGGGACCTACTTCTGAGGCTCCACCCTTGGTCGTTGCCGAGAAGCCGGCCGACGTGAGTAGGGAGGAGCAGGAGTGGGTTGAGAAGTGTCCGGTGCAGCCTATGGCGTGTGTTGTCACCGGAGATCCTGCATCCAGGGAGTCATATTCTGGTCAACAATCTTTAGATCAGCGGAGGAAGGGTACCGAGAAGGGGTTGGAAGTTGATGCGGTTGAGAGTTTAGTATCAACGGCCCTTCTCGGGGACTCAGTATTAGGACCAAATATCGAGTCTGAAGAAGACCCAGTAACTGTTGTGGAAAAGGCAGAGGATGGGCTTAAAAAGACGAAAGAGTTGAAGGAGGACAGTGATGCACAGTCGGGAGATGTGGCAACAAGGTACCCTGACGCGTACCCTATGAGAAATGGGTCGGCGAAGACGGTGGTCCGAAGCTTGCTAGTGTATTTTTCCCGGTATGGTTGCCCGCAGGGGATTCAGTCAGTCCAGGGACCCAACTTCGCTTCTAGCCTCTTTGTTCAAGCAGTGCCGCAGCATGGGATTGTTGGGGTTGTGTCATCTGCGTATCATCCGGAGAGCCAGGGTGTGTTAGAGCGATGGCACTCAGCCTTGAAATCTGTGCTTCGTTGTTGTTGCTTTGAGAGTGGGAAGGATTGGGATCTTGGCCTGCCATGTGTTTTGTTTGCTGTGCAGGAGCTACCTGGGGAGAGTTTGGGATTCAGCCCTAATGAGCTCGTCTTTGGACACCGTGTCAGAGGGCCTCTCCATATGGTTGAAGAAGTATGGGAGGGCGCAGAAAAACCTTGTTCTATGCTCAAGTGTGTCCTCAACAGTTGAGAACGGATGTTGCGCAGTCTGGAGTTGGCTGGCCGTAATTTGACTAGCTCTCAGGCCCTAATGAAGGACAGGTACGACCTCAAGGTTGAACTCAGGGAGTTTCACGTGGGTCAGGAGGTGTTGATTCCACTGCCCCTTGTAGGTCACCCCTTATCCGCGAAGTACACTGGTCCTTATAGGGTGGTGGAGGAGCTATCGGACCTGGTTTACTTGGTAGCCACTCCAGACAGACGGAAGCGCAATCAGTTATGTCATGTTAATCCCATGAAGGAGTATGGGAGGCACCCCCCTGAGCCTCTCACTGTGCCTGTGATGACGTTTAGCAGTCAAGGTGGAGAAGGAGAACGGGACAGTCAAGCTCAGGTGGAGGATAACTGGAAGGATAAGAAGTTCAAATGGGTGCCTGAGTGTGAGAAGGTGTTTAGAGAAGTAAAACACCTGTTGTGCACTCACCCGTTCCTCAGGGCCCCTGACTTTAGCCTACCTTTCCAACTAGCAACGGAGGCTAGTGGTGTGGGGGCTGGTGCCGTCCTTGTGGAAAAGGACGATGATGGGCTGGAGCATCCTGTTAGTTTCTGCTCGGAGAAGTACAATTCGGCCCAGGGGAGCTGCTCTGTTGTCGAGGAGTAGCTGCTGGCGGTTGTACTTGCTCTGAGGCATTTCGAGGTCTGTGTTCCAGCCTATGGTCCGGTCGTTGTAGTTTACCCAGATCATCACCCTCTCCAGTTCTTGGACCAGTTTCACAATCGGAATATGAGGCTGACCAGGTGGTCACTAAGGTTATTGGTATATAACCTGGACATACGCCATATTGCCGGTTGTGACAACGTGGTTGCAGATGGTCGTTCAAGGGTATATGATCCTGGGTAGATGGACACACGGGTAGCCTCCTGCTTTAGTTTGAATGGTATTTTGCGCTTGGTGCTTGTTGGCTCGCGGTTGTAGCCCAGCGTATTGGGTCGTAAAGCAGGAGTTGAGCGTTTGGTATAGAAGAAAAAACTAGGCTTGCCCCTATAGTGCAGCCGAAATAAACAAATTATAAACATAAAAATCAAATAAAAACTTTCTTTGATAGTTGAATTTTTTCAGTATGTTATAGCAGTAATTCTGAGTTGCACTCCTCTCAGAATGCTGGGCTAGAGAAGCTCGCTCTTGAGGAGCATAACTACATATAATTTAAACCTATTGTGTTGGGAGGGTTATAATTTTGAAAAATATGTTTTGTTGAAGAACTGTGCCATATATTTTACTGCCGCTGGGTGATGGGAAGTGGAGATATAGCATGGGTTCTAACCATCAGATTTTTGTGAGCCTTGGGGCCTCTGAGAAAAATCTTGGGGGGGGGTGTGACGTTAACCACTCCGTTAGAACCGCATGGCTTGTCCTACAGTGACTCGCTAGGATCGCCAGGGCAGTGGATGGGGCTACAGTTTATGTATTAGAGTGTGCTTTATTTCATATGAAAGCTCGTGTCATAGGCAGTCCAGAAAGGCTCTTTGATTTCACCCATGTCAAGGCTTTATATATTTAATTGTAAAGTATATGTTTTATCATTAACTAGTAATGATGGGATCTGGGAGAGAGAGAGAGAGTAGAACAGAGTGAGAGGGGGCGCGCAGTGTTTTTGTCCCGCTCGATGACGTCACGGCTGGCTGCCTCGCGGGGGTTGGTGGAGAGAGGCCCTTACCATGCTGCAAGCTCTTGCTAGTGGCTAGATGACTTGTAACCGCTTTTTCCCCCACGCACCTCGAGCTAGTGCGAGTATTATATACAGTTCCTCGCCACTCTCTCCCTCAGATCTGGTTTCTAGAACGCACCCATCTTTTTTCCCTTGCTATCTGTCCCCGCTCCGTACCTGAGAATCTTTTCCTCTGCCTATCTCTCTCATTTTCCATATCTTTCACCACCTTTTATTAATATTATACCCCCTCTGGTTAACTCTGCAAAAATCAGCTTCATGCTGGCCAGTTGTATTGTGCGTTAAGGTCTGATATAACCTATGTATGTTAGTTGTTAAGATAAGTGGATCACGAAGCATTGGTTGGCATTTATATTGTTTAGTACTGCTTCCTTTAGTTATTAGTGTTCTGCTGGATTAGATAATGCTAGACTAGGAGTCTGATATAAGGTATTGTTTCCTATGAGTGCTGGCTTTAGTTAAAAGCGGCACGACATACCTGAGAACTGGAGTTGATTGAGTAAATTCTAGTCTGTGTGCCATTGAGAGTAGAGCATGCACGAATGAGGGTTTTTTGCTTATACCATTCTGCACTGTTCTAGTCTCGATTGTTTGTCTTTGAGGTACGCCAGGAGAACGCTTAATACTTCGGTATTAAGGTTTCTCAAGAGAGCTACCCTTCATTATAACGTAATATTTGACGCACAGACTTGAGATTTGCACTAGGCTATGCCGCATGACATGCGCACCAGTATCTCGTATCATTGACTCTAGCTAGACTTTATCAGTCACAGTAGACATTAAGTATATTAACCTAATTACTCTTTTTTTATGCATACCCATTTATGATTACACAAGCATTTCGCAGCCTAGTTTGATGTATTGAGACACAAACGACTTAGGCTCTTTTTGTTGATAGGAATACTGCATTGTCGTGGCGATTATTATTATTGTTGTAGTGTTTAGGATATTCTTGGCTCCGACGGCATTATATATTCTGCCTTTTTGTGTGCATAGCCTGCACGAGCATTGTTCCGCTGCCTGCCTTTTTGGGTTCCATTTCCGATACGAGCATCTTTATAGCATCTAACATTTAAAGAAGATTCCTTGTTAGTGTTGAAGGACTTTAGTGCACTTTCTTTCATGCAGGAGTGCCTGACATTTATTGATTAAAGTAACGTAAGTTGTAACTTCTCTTACCACCTTACTTTGCATACCGTAACCAAGCACCTTCGGTTATAGGTAGTAATAGGCTGTTTTCACCTAACATTAAGCCTAGAGTAGACGCACATTTATTGAGAGTTTTGATATCCTATTATTGCATATAGAACTCTGTAGAGTATTTGTGTTCTTTGTTCACTGGGAATACACATCAGAGGTTGGAGCTAGCGCTTTCCGTTGTAACATTTATGCCATTACTAGTCCAATGAATAAGAGCCCTGATATATTTGAACCCCAGTCGTAACACATCCTCCTTTCGGGACTTCGGTAAGACCTTTTCTATTGCGTTAGACATATCGAAGGCCTTTGATTGAGTCTGGCACAAATCTTTAATGTCTAAACTACCCTCCTTCAGTTTCTATCCCTCCATCTATGCCTCTGTCTCTAGTTTCTTTTCCGGTCGTTCCATAGCTGAGGTTGTGGACGGCCATTTTTCACTTCCTCATCCTATCAACTCCGGTGTTCTTCAGGGATCTGTCCAATAATGATTTTCTCAACTGTACCTCCAGTCCTATCCATTCATATGCAGACAACTCTACCTTACACAATTCAATTAGTTTCCCAGAACACCCCAGCCAGCAATCCCTCAAAAGCAAACGTAATGAAGCTATACAACACTTATCTTCTGATCTAACTACCATCTCCTATTGGAACAGAGAAAACCTTATTACCTTTAATGCTTCCAAAACCCAATTTCTCCAACTTCCTCTCTCTCTCTCTCTCTCTCTCTCTCTCTCTCTCTCTCTCTCTCTCTATTTATATATATATATATATATATATATACAGTATATATATACAGGTATATAGGCATATATATAATATATAT